>CAUYLG010048684.1:0-49046 GCA_963573385.1 Cacajao melanocephalus
GGGCCTGGTGGGTGGGGGCTAGGGGAGGAATAGTGGGGGGTTAGGGGATTTGGGAGCATTAGGAGAAATACCTAATGTAAATGACCATTTGAAAGATGCCTCAAAACACCAGCATGTCACGTGTATACCTACAACAAACCTGCATGATCTGCACATGTACCTCAGAACTTAAAGTAGAATAAAAAAATATTAGTGTAACCCCAACAAACCTTGCAGGCTTTTTTTTTTTTTTCGTAGAAATTGTCCAGAATTTATAGAATCGGGTATAAGCTGATTCTAACTTTATTTGAAAATAAAAATAACCTAGAATAGTAAAATAGTTTCTAGAACAGAAAAACCTAAAATGAAGAGAACTTACAGTACTGGATTTCCAGACTTCCTATAAAGCTACTAAAGTCAAAACTGTGGTATTGATGTTAGGTTAGAAGATAGATCAGTAAGTTGAACAGGATCCCCAAATAGACCACAGTTAGATAGTCAGTTAATTTTTGGCAAAGATGTCTGGGTAATAAAGTGGAGGGAAAGGACAGTTTGATCAAGTGGTATTACTAAATTTGGATAATATATATGCCCCCCCCGTCTCCACTCAATACAAAATTCACTTGAAATGGATCATAGAACCATAAAATTTCTAGAGAAAAAGCATTGGAGAATTTTTTTGTTACTGCAGGTTTAGCTTAGGCAAATATTTCTTACATACAGCATATCTGAACTGCTGAAGAATAATAAATTGTCAAGCCAAAGCCTGGGAAAAAATATTTGCAAGGCATATACTTGCTAAATGACCAGTGTCTAACATACACAAATAACTCTAACAATTTAATATTAAGAAGGTACCCTGATTAAAACCGGGTCCAAGATTTAAATAGACATATTTCCAAAAAAGACATACAACTTCGTGAAAAAGTACACAATGTCTCTAGTCATCAGAGAAAAGGAAATTAAAATTATTAATGGTAACATTATATACTTTGAAATCACTAAAATTAAGAAGATTGAAAATAGCAAGCATTGGCAAAGGGAAAAGCAGCTTGGACCCTCATACAATTCAGACTTTAGAATAGTCTAATCATTTTCTAAAAGTTTGACATTTTCATAAGTTAAACCTGTGCTTACTCAGCCGTTCCATTCTGAAGTGTCTACCTAAAAGAGATGACACATAGAATCCCAAAAATAGCAGTAAGTGGATGTTTACAGCAACTTTGTTCATAATAACCTCAAACTGCAACCAACCCAAATATCCATCAACTGATGAAGAGATGAGCAAATTGTGCTGTATCTATACAATGGAATTCTACTCATTACAGTGGAATGACTGTTTGTACATGCAAAAACATGGATGAGTCTCAAAAGTGTTTCACAAAGTGAAATAAGCCAGACACCAGAGACTGTATACTATAATATTATTCCATTAAATGAAATTCTTAAAGAGCAAAACTGTAATGATACAAATTAGATCAGTGGGTCCTAGGGGTGAAGTGAGGAAATTAACTGTAAAGAGCAGGAGGGAACTTTTTGGGTTGTGGAAGTGCTCTACATCTGGATTGTGGTGATGGTCACACAACTGTATACGTTTGTTGAAACTCAAATTTTACCACTGAAATTGGTAAGTTTTACCCTATGTAAATTAGTCCTCAATATAATTGTTTAAAAATAAGACCATAGTGGCATTTGAGAGTAAAAGAGATAGCGGTGATGGATGGTAAAATTACAAAAAAAAAAAAAAAAAAAAAAAAAAGGAAAACCTTAAGCAGTCTGCCTCCTGGTAAATTTAGGAGAAATTACAAAATTGGCAAGATTACATTTTAAAAGTCCTTACAGTAGCAATTGATTCAGTTAGGAATCATCAGTGACAGTCGTTTGAGGAAGTTGAAGAATGAGATACTCACAAATACTACACTACAAATTATTGATTAACTTAAATGGATAAGGTGCACCTTTTTGATAATAACCATCATTTTCATCAAAACTCACATTGCTAGCAATGAACAACCTGACACCACTCTGATGGTACCCATCCTTGTCATAAAAATTCACATTCTAGCAGTGGACCACCTGATGCTACATGTTTATTGATGTACACCCCATGAAATGTTCTCATTCATATTGTTTAATTTGAATCTAAAGGAAACTAAACTCAAAACCTAATTTTCAGTGTACAGAAATACAAGGGATAAAGAAATGAGTTTAACAATGCCTTGAGTAAATGATTGGCCAAATCTTGAATATAAGACATTCTGTAAGGCAATTGACTGGGCTCTTCAAAAAGTTATGTCAAAAACAGTAAGAAAACAAGAAAGATAGGGGAACTTTTCCAGATTTAGAGTTGAAAAAGTCACAGCCAAATGTGATGTGTATAGCTTGATTGGATTCTTGCAGGTGAAAAAAGTTGCAAGAGACACTTTAGGGCAAGTGGAAAAATTTTAAAATACGGATGGCCCATTAAAGTGGAATTTGGTTAATTGTTTTGGCCTGACAGTGGCATACTGTTCTTATTCATAGGGGAAGCATGGTGTGTGGCATCATGTTGTCTGCAACTTACTTTGATATAGAAATAAAAGAGTAATTCACATCCACATAAGGCAACAGTGGCAGTATATAAATGATTAAATCTGGGTGAAGGGTGTATAAGCATTTTTTTTACTCTTACTACCTTTTCTATGTGCTTAAACTGTTGTGATAAAAAGCTAAAATATACCTATACTCTTTTTCTGGGAAACATAGTTCCAAGGAGTTGTGTACCCCAGGAAACTCTGAGACTTTCGATTCTTAAGTGATGTGACTGTTTAAGAAGGCACATCCTGTTTCTCCCTCTTTTCCAAACATACAGTCCTTAGTTTTACTAAAAATTTATGTTTCTAAATAGGAGGAGAAATCTATGAGTGCTATTGTTTTTTTTTTTTTTTTGGTCAGAAACTAAAGATTAACTGATTTTTAAATTTAGATTCATAAAGAAAATGCATTAGTTAAAGACATAAAATTATTTTTTAAATTCAAATTTTTATTTAAATAGCTTTTGGGGTACAAGTGTTTTTTTGTTACATGGATTAATTACATAGTGGTGAATTTTGAGATTTTAGTGTTCCCATCAACTGAGTAGTGTACATTGCATCTAATGTGTAGTTTTTTATCCCTAGCACCCACTTCCATCCTCCTCTTCCAGAGTCTCAAAAGTCTCTTTTATCACTCTGCATGCCTTTGCATACTCATAACTTAACTTAAACTTGTAAGTGAGGACGTACGGTTTTTGGTTTTCTACTCCTGTGTTTTCTTAGAATAACGGCCTCTAGCTCCATCCAAGTTGCTGCAAACATATTGTTTTGTTTCTTTTAATAGCTGAGTAGTATTCCAAAATGTATATGTATCATTTTCATTATCCACCTGTTAGTTGATGGACACTTAGGTTGGTTCTACACCTTTGCGATTATGAATTGTGCTGCTGTAAACATATGTGTGCAAGTGTCTTTTCATATAATTGCTTCTTTGCCTTTGGGTAGATACACAATAGTAGGATTGCAGGATTAAATGGTAGATCTACTTTTAAATCTCTGAGGATTCTCCAAGGTTGTACTAATTTACATTCCCACCAGCAGTGTATAAGCATTCCCTTTTTCCCATATCGCGAACATTATCTATTGTTTTTTGACTTTTTAATAATCGCCATTCTTGCAGAGGTGATATCTCATTGTGGTTTTAATTTGCATTTCCCTGATGATTAGTGATGTTGAGCATTTTTTCATATCTTTGTTAATTTGCATATCTTCTTTTGAGAAATATCTATGTCCTTTACCCAGTTTTTAATGGGATTATTTGTTTTGGTCTTGTTGTTATGTTTGTGTTCCTTTAAATTCTGGATACTAGGCCTTAGTCAAATGTGTACTTTGAAAATATTTTCTCCCCTTCTGGGTATTGTCTCTTTACTCTGCTTATTGCTTCTTTTGCTGTGTGGAAGCTTTTTAGCTTAATTAAGTCCCATTTATTTGTTTTTGTTGCATTTGCTTTTGAGGTCTTAGTCATGAATTCTTTGTCTAGGCCAATGTCTAGAAGAGTTTTTCCAACATTGTCTGCTATAACTTTTATAGTTTCAGATCTTACGTTTAAGTGTTTGGTCCATGTTGAGTTGATTTGTGTATAAAGTAAGATATAGGTATCCAGTTTCATTCTTCTATATGTGGCTTGCCAGTTTTTTCATTTATTAAATAAGGCGTCCATTCCCCAATTCATGTTTTTGTATGCTTTGCTGAAAATCAGTTGGCTGTACGTATTTGGTTTTATTTCTGGGTTCTCAATTTTTTCCCATTGATCAGTGTGCCTACTTTTATACCAGTACCATGCTGTTTTAGTAACTATTGCCTTGTAGTGCAATTTGAAGTCCAGTCATGTGATGCCTCCAGATTTGTTCAAAAACTTTTGTGTAGGATAGCTTTGGCTATTCAGGCTCTTTTTTGGTGCCATATTAACTTTAGGATTATTTTTTCTAATTCTGTGAAAAGTGATATTGGTATTTTGATGGAAATTGCATTGGATCTGTAGATTTCTTTAGGCAATATGGTCATTTTCACAGTATTGATTCTTCTAATCCATGAACATGGGATGCATTTCCATTTATTTGTGTCATCTGTGATTTAGCACTGTTATATAGTTCTCCTTGTGGAGATCTTTTACTTCCTTGGTAATGTATGTTCCTAGGTATTTTTTTTCCTGATGTTGTGAAAGGGATTGAGATTTTGATTTGATTCTCAGCTTGGTTGCTGTTGGTATGTAACAGTGCTACTGATTTGTGTACACTGTAAACCTAACTTTCTAAAATGGAACTAATGAGATTAGAATCTGAGGCTAGAGTATTAGCTTTATATTTTTCCATAATAAATTACCACATAGTTTCTTAAAACAAGTCCAGTTTATTAGCTAGGAGTTCTGAAGGCCAGAAGTCTGGACAGACTGAGCTTAATTATCTAATTAGGGTCTTTTAAGGCCAAAATCTTGGTTATCAGCCAGGTTGGGCTCCTGTATGAAGGCTCTGGGATGCTCTGTTGCAGAGTTTGGCTTACTGTACTGGCAGGTCTGAGGTCCCCATATCCTTTCTGGCTGTTGATCATGGTCACTCTCTGCTCCTAGAGGGTATCCCAATTCTTTTTTGCATTTTTCTTTCATCTGCAAATCAGCAGCATCCAATTTTTTTTTGTCTGTCTTCCCCTTCTGCTAACATCAGGAGAAAACTTTTTAAATGGCTGATGTAATTAGGTGAGACCTACTAAATTGTCTTTCTGGTTTAAGGCCAGCTGTATTGTATAACATACAATAATTCCAGGGATGATGTCTCATCATATGCACAGGTTCTATCTATACTCATTGGGAGGATTATACAAGGATGAGTATCACTGGGAATTCTTAGGATTTTGCTTAAGAGTTTCTACTTCGATTTTTGGGAGACAATTTTCTACTTTTTAATCTACTTACTGGCATGTGTATGTTAGTTCTCTATGCTTCATTATCTACCTATTTATCGTGTGTGTTACTTCACTGTACCTCAGCATCTGTCGAATTATTTAAAGGTGTGTGTTGGTATTCTGTGCCTTGGGATCTACTAATTCACTGTAATGTGTGTTTTGGTTCATTGTGCCCCAGTATCTATGTATTGAAATGTGTGTGTTGGTTCACTCTGCCTTTCCATTTATCTGTGTATTGAAATGTGTGTGTTGGTTCACTGTGCCATGGCATGTATCTATTTATTGAAATGTGTATGTTGGTTTTCTGGACCTGGGCATTTATCTATTTGTTGAAATTGTATGGGGGTTTCATCATCTCTATTATTATTATTATTATTTTAAGAGACAGTGTTTTGCTCTGTTGCCTAGGCTGGAGCACAGTGGCATGATCATAGCTCACCACAGCCTCAAACTCCTAAGCACATTCAAACCTCTGCCCTCAGCCTCCTAAGTAGCTGGTACTACAGGTGTTTGCCACCACACATGGCTAATGTTTTTGTTTTATTTTATTTTAATGCATATAGGGTCTTGGTATGTTGCCCAGGCTGGTCTCAAAGCCCTGGCCTCAAATGATTCTCCTGAAGTGCAGGGATTACAGGTGTGAGCCAACTATGCCCAGCCTCATTATCTGTATTTTATCTATGTATTTTCTGAATGTTAAAAGAAACAGATATTTTCATCAGAAAAAACATTTTGGTTTTAATACCACTTAAGAGGGTAGGAATTTCCTTTTTAAGAATAAAGCTTCTCAGCTTTATTTTGTAATCATAACACAGAAATGACATTTTTAAAGGAAATATTCAATGCTCTTCTATTTTTTCATATTAATTTCAAACATAATCCATAAACTTTTTGTTGGGTTTTGTTTTTTTTTTTGTTTTTTTTTTTTTTTTTTTTTTTTTTTTTGAGATGGAGTCTCACTCTGTCATCACCTAGGCTGGAATGCTGTGGTGCCATCTCATCTCACTGCAACCTCCACCTCCTGGGTTCAAGTGATTCTACTGCCTCAGCCTCCTGAGAAACTGGGAGTACAGGTGCACCACCATGCCTGGCTAATTTTTTAAAAGACTTTTAGTAGAGTCAGGGTTTTGCCATGTTGGCCAGGCTAATCTAATCTCCTGACCTCAAGTGATCTGCTTGCCTTGGCCTCCCAAAGGGCTAGGGTTACAAGTGTGAGCCACCTTGCCCAGCCAACTTTAATTCTTTATTTGTTCACTACATTTATTTTCTGATTGTTCTGTATCAAATCAAATCCAGCCATAACTTTATTGCCAGTGTGCTTCTGTTATCTATTCCAGTAACAAGCCAACTTAACCATAGTAGTATAAAATAAAAACCATTTTATTATGCTCTGGATTCTGCAGTTTAGGAATTTAGGCAGGTCATGGCAGGGATGCCTGGTTTCTGCATCACAATGTCTGAGGCCTCAGTTAGAAAGCCTTCAATGGTCAGGGGAGACTGAAAGGATTAAAATCTACAATCCTCTAAAGGCTTCTTTATTCTTATGTGTGTATCTGGGCTGGGATGACTAAAAGTCTGAGCTCAGCTGGGGCTGTCCACCAGAGTGCCTACATGCAGCCTCTCAGGTATCTTGGGCTTCCTCAGAGCCTGGTGACACCAGGGTGTGCAGATTTCATACATGGCAGCTCAAGGCTCCTAGTGCAACTGAACAGTTAATCTAAAAATCTTATATCACATTTAAAATAGAACATGTCCCAATATTGTCTGTCGTATTTGATAGTTGATGTTTTTGTATGTCTATCTTAAAGTACATTAATGTGTTTTAAGTTACGGTTTTATCAAAAGAAAAAAGCAATGGTGACTTCTAAATCATAAAATTGAGATTCTTGGATGGATGGAAAAATAATATATTACATATATATTATTCATAGATAAGTAGCATTTTTATTTTATTTCAAAATAATTGGCATCAATGTGAATAATGCATAGTTTAAGAAGCTTGTAGCATAATTAAATATGGCAGGTTTTGCTATGTTCCTGTGTAACTAATGAACTGTTAGAATTTTCTAGAGAGCTAACCACTTTTGGAAATAGGAGGGCAGAAAACATTACTGATGTAGTGATATATAAGAAAGGAGAAAAAGATAAAATTAGTATTTATAAAATGAAATTATATTTGCCCTGTTCTTGGCTTTCTCACAGGAAAGAAAGAACTTTTTCTTGTGTTACCTAAAATGAGATCTGATGCTGCTCAGTTCTTGTTTTCTCCAGTGATAGGACTGAGAAAATTAGGACTCAACAAAAATGTGTTATAGCCACCACCTGCAACATTAATGCTCCTCACAGAACCCATCACAATATGGTCTTAGCTTGTAATTCAGTATTTTCTTAGATTTGTAGTGTTGTGTTTAATCTTAGAGCACGCCCCTCCCCATATTATTCTCCAGGTATTCTTTAGTTTATTAAAACTATGTCTATTCTTACTAATTTGAGAAGAAAATTTTGAAAAGTCCTGGCTTAACCTTCCATTTCTACCACCTTTATAGAAAATATCACCTCTTGTTTTTTTGTTTCCTATAGAAAATTATTCCTGTAATATGGCACTTTGCAGATATAAGTTAAAGTCACTTTAGGGGGCTGTTCCAGTGGGGACACAAACCACCTGGTCTCAGTGCTTCTCAGCTGTCACAGTTCTTCCTACTCATTACATAATGGGCTTTTTTAAAAAGCCATTTTTTTCCACCAAGGATTTGGCAAACCCCTGAACTGTAGCAATAGGATTAAGTGATGCTGATATTCAAAGTTCAGAGTTCTCAGGTGGTCCCTGGGCCAGTAGTATCAGTATCACCTGAGAACTTGTTATACATGCATGTTCTTACACTAGATTTACTTACTCCAAAACTCTGGGGCTGGAGTCCATTAGTATTTTTACAATCCATGCAGGGGATACTGATACAGGCTAAGTTTTAGTACCACTCTCTAAAGATTTGCCATTGTACTTAGTATTTGACATGTATTGTACCTGCTTATCCTTTCGAATAAGTATTTTTTATTATTTATGTAAGATAGCTTTTATATATCAAATAGTTATACATTTTAACATTATAAGTGTATTTATAGGTCCATATTCACTTATATTTTTCTTGATTTTTATATAAACTTAAAAATGGGGAATGTGCTGTCTTTGCTATTGTCCTCTCCAGATTTTGAGATAAAAATGAAGAAAACCATGTAAAAATGAAGATAAGTAGACCAGGGTAAGACTCCATGGAACTGGAGATTGATGGGCAAGAGATGCAAAGAAGGTAAGGAGAAAGGGATAGAGTAAGCGGGAAGGACCTTGGCATATAACTTGTGCTGGGACCTCAGCTGAAAGCATCATCAGGGCAGCTGAGTGGGAATAGAGTAAAAGCTGCTGCTTTGGCCATACGGTTTTAACCAGGGCTGTTTTATTCCAGGTATAATGGGAAGGTTGGATCAATATCTTTTTCTCAGTTGATTCTTCTCATTGATACCTTTGCCTTTAGCACTGTGTAAACTAATTCCCGCAGTAAAAGGACTTTTTAATGATGGCTCACTTGTCACTAACTTGATCTGCATTGTCACAGACTTAATTGTAAAACTTTCATTTTAGCTATTACAGTACTGTAACATAATATAGTGTTTTAATAGGTAGAAGAGGATTGTATTGCTATGTTAGATTAAATATGGAGGCAGTGTTCTTATACAAAGAAGCATCAGTTGCTTTTTCCAGGAACATTATTTTAGTAAAAGAGATTTCATTTACATTATTTCCATTTACAGAGCTTTTTCTTAGAGTTTGTCTTTTGGAAGTCCACACTCTGTTTTGTAGTAGGTTGGGAAGCAACATGGCTTTAAGTAAGTTAACCCTGTTTTAAATTTATTCCTTTATTAATTTTTTGGAATAGGAATTTAGTTATCATTCATAATTTCAATATTATCTTTAATGTGTTAACTTTTAGTTTTAGTCTATGTACCCAGAGTAGATACTTACTAATGTTGATTAAATGAATGAACACTGGCTTTGTTAAGATTTTTGGAGAGAGCTCCTTCTGTGCTGTGAAGGGGCTTAAAAGGGTGATTTTTGCTACTGCTCTGGTTTGGTTTTTGCGTTATAGTTTTGTAGTTAAATATTGATCTCTGTTTTGAAATTCTTAATTGTATATGGATTTTTAAAGTTGATCTTTATTTTATGGTTCTTGGCTTTAAATGTTCCAGTTAATTTTAAATGAGAAGGATTTAAAACAAGCTCTAAACTAGTATAGACCACATGTAAATATCTTGAAAAATGACCTGTTATAAACCTATACACTATGGCATTTACTGGTAAGGTTCCTCATGACGTGCATATGGAAGAAAGAAGAAACAAGCTTGTTTTATTGCTTCAGTTGCATTGTAAAAAATGGCAAGAACTTCAGCAGGCTTTTATATTAGCGAACTCATTTGGGTTTCTGGCTTTCTTCTTATTGCTTCTCCTTCCCATAGCTTCATGAGTGGCCTTTCAGGTTTTTTTTTCCCACTTACATATTCTCATGTTTTTACTTTCCACGCAGCTCTGATGCTTAATGACTCTCACGGGTACGTCACTGCTCATATATCCCCTGTGTGGTGATCTCAGACCATAGCCAGGTTTCATCCTCCTAATGCTACTCAGCCAGTGGACAGACATTTCAGAAGGGAAGTGTGGATGGGGCCACAAAGTGAGGACTCCTCATTTCTTTCACTGAGAAGTATTTTGACTCTTTGCTTGGTTGTAGTAACAACTAGGACTACCTTGGACTAGAAAAACCTTACTTCATAGTCTAACAAAACCCAGAGGTAGGGAATCAGAAACCTGGACCTCACAAAGGGAAATGAAAAGCGATGAAGAAGCTAGGTCTGGCCCCTTTTTTCTATCTGTATTAGATATCTGCTCCATTCTTTTCTCACATCTCAATTGATTTGGTAAAGATGGCTAAATAAGAGCAACTGAATTGTAAAATTATCTCCATTTTCATAATTAAGCCTGAGTGAATTAAGATCTTTGCAGCAGAGAATTACTCAGATCAGTCCAACTTGGACCATATATTTTCCTACATCTGACAGACTGTGGACAAAAGATGGGGTTCATGGTAAAACAGAACATGGCCACTCAGGAACCTTGTTCCACAGCAAGGTCAGATCTATTCTGATTAAAATGAGGCCAAAGCAAGCAAACCCAAAATTTAGGTTTTTAATTGATATAAAAACATTTTGAATTTTGTAGCACATTTTTCTAATTCTTAGGTGCCAATTTGGAACTCACAGTTGTTGTTTTTCAAGATGGAACAGACAAATGAACATTTTTAATCTGTGTGGAATGAGAAACTGGGGAGGATGCAGCTGAATGTATGTTGTAAAAAGAAAAAAAAAAAAGAGAGAGACAGAGTTTAATGGCTGCATCAAGATCGAAGATGATTCAGAAAGAAATCCAGGGCCAGTCAGATGAAACTGTTGGCCTTGGGCAGAAGAGAAAATGTTCTCTAAGACCAGGGATTATCAATGTGTCTGTGTGTCAGGATTTGGAGAGTTTAACTTAGTTTCTGAGTGGGAGACAGGGCTGTCAGCTAAGATTGATAGAATTGAATAGGGACCTGGCAGAAAACAGTGAAGTTTGTGCAGTAGAACCAAGAGGAAATTAAAGAATTTCTGAGGATGGGACTGAAGTTGAAAATCCAAAATCTAGATAAAGAGGTACCTCTGTGACCCATTCTCCTCCAGGAAAAGCAGGTGATTGATTAATCTGGAGCGGGGTTGTCCAGTCAGATGCAACAGAAGGACTGAGGGAAAAGTAATTGAAAAAAGAGAGCTGACTATTGAGAGAGTAGAAGTGCTTGATTGTGGGGTCCTATCTGAGTAGGGAAGGAAATAAGTACAGGAAGGGGCACAGTTGTTGAAGAATAGGAAAGCTTTAAAGAACTTGAGGTGTCAGTGTTCCAGGCTCGCACTTAGTGATAGAAAGATGGAGGATAGAAGATAGAATTCCAGAATTGATGATGCTGGAGGAAATTCTGTTCTGGTAGTGCCAGAGTCTTGTGCTATGGCCACTGACCTTTCTGGTGGTAGCATTTCTTTGGAGAAGGTCAAGGAACTTGCGTGTTGGGGCTCTTCAGTCGGCTTCCTACATGGACATTGATAATAGTAGCTAACTTTCTATGACTATCTATTCTCTGCCCAACAGTGTAACAGGTTTTTGTATATGTTACTTCTAGCCATTATAATAATCCTTTGTAAGGTCCATACTACCTTTTGTTTTTAGATGGAGTCTTGCTCTGTCACCCAGGCTGGAGTGCAGTGGTGTGATCTAGGCTCTTCGACCTCTTATGTTCAAGTGATTCTCCTGCCTGAGCCTCCTGAGTAGCTGGAATTACAGGCACCCATCACCACAATGGGCTATTTTTCATATTTTTTTAGTAGAGATTGGGTTTTACCATGTTGGCCAGGCTGGTCTCAAACTCCTGGCCTCAAGTAGTCTGCCTGCCTCAGCCTCCCAAAGTACTGGGATTATAGGCATGAGCCACCCTGCCCAGCTGATACTACCATTTTCATTACATGGAGAAGGTTGAGCCAATCTAATAATCTGTCCAAGATTATACAGCTTTAGTAGTAAATCCTGGAGATGGAATTGATATTCAGATATATCTGTCTCTAAGACCTAGCGCTATTCACTTGCTGAATTCTCCCAGTAGACTCCCCAAGACCCGTCCTCCCAGTTCCTGTTTTTTCTCTTCATTCCTTTGTTTGTGCCTTCCTTAATTTAAAAGAAAGAACTTTAAAGTAACAAAAATATGTAATATAGCAGGATTTTAAAAATAAGTGAGAAGCATTAAAAATAAAAATTTAGAAGAAATAGGATATGATTGAGGGTAAGTTCGCATACAAATTCAAGATGTTCATTTTATCACATTTACTAGGCTTAGGTGGTAAAATTGGCTTTAACATTTTAAGAGCAAGCATGAAGAAACAAAACTTACATGATGCTTATAGGTGAATAGGACTACTCCCAGTACTGAAATGTGGGAGATGACAGGCCATGGGTAATGGAAAAAAGTCGTCATTAGAAACACTATTTACAAAAATACAGTAATATATTTTATTGAGCTCTCATTGATAATATCTATCATGTAGCCAAATAAAATTCTGTGAGGAATAAAATAATATGGTTGAGTACAGTTGCTCAAAGACATGTTGGAATGCAGGTAGAGCTAGGCAGATGCCCCCACTCTTTTTTTTTTTGAGATTGAGTCACACTCTGTCATTCAGGCTAGAGTGCAGTGGCATGATCTCAGCTCACTGCAACCTTTGCCTCCTGGATTCAAGCAATTCTCCTGCCTCAGCCTCCCAAGTAGCTCGGATTACAGGCACACACCACCATGCTATTTTCAGTAGAGATGGGGTTTCATGGTATTGGCCAGGATGGTCTTGATCTTCTGACCTTGTGATCCTCCCACCTTGGCCTCCCAAAGTGCTGGGATTACCAGTATGAGCCATTGTGCCTGGCCAATGCCACATTTTTAAAAGATTGGCAGATTAAATGATAACTGAAGATGGGTAGAAAAATGTCACCAGGTCATAGCAGTAAAAATTGTTCCATATGGAATGATCTGAGATTTGGAGTCACCTACTATAATTTCTTCAACTAAGAGTTCAGATCCTCCCTGAGCCTGGATTAGGGCTGATATCCAGAATATACTAGAACATCTAGTATACAAGGCAGTAGGATATGAAGTCTGGAGGGATGAGAAAGGATTCTGGAATTTTTTTTTTCTCTCTGTATTTTTATGTCTTTTTATAAGACATAGAGAAGTTGTTTCATCTCACAAAAGCAGTGGTTGTACAAAGTTAGCATGCATTTTAATCACTCAAAAGCTTATTAAACTACAGATTGCTGGTCCTCACTTCTAGACTATCTGATTGAGTAGGTCTGGAGTAAGGGATGAGAATTGCATTTTTAACAAGTTCCTGAGTGATACTGATGGCTGCTCGTCAGAACCCACTCTTTAAGAACCACTGCTCTACAGATAGGATATAAAATGAAATTGGATAATAATTTAGAATAAGTAATGCTAACATTCTAAATTAGGGAAAACCCTAGATTATTTTATTTTATTTTATTTTGTCCTGTGTACCCATATCCTCATTGAAAGTAGTTTCAGTAGAATTTTAGTTTGTTGACATGGGGAATTCGTTCTTGCAAACTTGATTATTTGCATACTTATAGTTTTATTTACTTGACACAACCCCCTTTTCATTAATATCAAGGGTAAAAATTTTATATAACCTGTGTTAAATTCATAATTAATTGAAATTGTAAAATTTTGCAAGAAATTTTTGTCCCTCTGATGCCCCCAAAGTGATCTGTTAATTATCAAAACTGCAAAA
The DNA here is from genome assembly GCA_963573385.1 of Cacajao melanocephalus. Taxonomy (NCBI): domain Eukaryota; kingdom Metazoa; phylum Chordata; class Mammalia; order Primates; family Pitheciidae; genus Cacajao; species Cacajao melanocephalus. The sequence continues at coordinate 13,872 of CAUYLG010048684.1, forward strand.
GTGCAAGGATTCTAGACTCTATCTTTAGAATGTTAATACCACCGAGAGCTATTTGAATAAAAAATGAATAATTTCTTGATTAGTTACAATGTTTTAAAGCCATGGTTTCTAAGGGTATTGAAGCAGAGAACTCATTTTAATGACTTTATTTCCCAAGTATCAAGGGGCCTTACATATCAATTTTTGGTTTAGGATAATAATTTTGGGATATTGTAACAACACTCTTTATGTAGTGTTGATCTCTAAGGAGTGCTTCATTGATGATTTTTTCATCTTTAGGATATCTCACAATATTAGAAACTCAAATATTTCAAGTTCATACAGAATATGAGTGGGAAAATAAATGACTAAGAGTTGTGGTTTACCAGTTTCACCCATCAATTTGAATCATAGTTAATGAGAGCATAAAGTAGTCTCTATCTTCTTTTATTCCAAAAATAAAGTCACTGAAAACCTTGTTGAAAACAAAAGAAGAGCAGAGATCTGAATTACATTTTGTTTTTGGTTCTTGATATGGTTTAAAAGCTAACCTGAACAACTGTAAGAACTTCATGCATTTACTGGATAAAAATATGTGGGCTAACTGAGCTTGCAAAGATTCTAATAGAATACTTTCTACACCAGCTGATAGTCATAGAGTAAGTTCAGAACATCAATATTAATTTGTGTCCAGCTGATCGCCTCATTCGGCATGCTGGTGGCTCTGATTTTTCTTTTTTTAAACATTGTTTTAATGTCTAATAAGATAAATTTCTACATGTGGAAAATATTAAAGTAATTAAAAACATTTGGCTTTTTTGCATATATTTTCTAAAATTAACATTCATCTCACTTGTCTTTAATTGGGTTGAAATGTGTGAAAATAAAAAGCTTTGATATGGAACTGTTTTTCAAAGTATGGTTCAACAGTAATACACATGGAGGAGCCAATATATGCAGCTTTGAAAAAGTTTGTCAGTGTTTTACATAGGTGGCACAAGATTTAAATAAGAAGTTGGGACATCTCAATAAGTAAGGTTTCCGTTATTTGGAAATCTAAGCAGTAAGGTTTCCGTTATTTGGAAATCTAAGCATTACTTTAGAGCTTTGAGTTAAGTGGTTACTCCAAGGTCTGATTCTGAAGAAATAGTTTCTCTTATTTCTTTAAAATATACATAGTGTTGACCTGGTGTGGTGACTCAAACCTGTTATCCTAGCACTTTGGGAGGCCAAGGCAGGAGGATTGCTTTGAGCTTGGGAGTTAGAGACCAGCCCAGGTAACATAAGGAACCCAATCTATACTAAAAAATACAGAAATCAGCTGAGCATTGATAACTCGTACCTGTAGTCACAGCTACTTGGGAGGCTAAGGCTGGCGAATCACTTGAGCCCCAGAGGTGGAGGTTGCAGTGAGCCCAGATCACACCACTGTACTTCAGCCTGGGTGACAGTGAAACCCTGTCTCAAAAATAAACAAATAATACATAAAATATTCATAGTGTCATCTCACTTCCGAGTGAAGGGGGGTGGGACTATATTTGTTTTTCTAAAGGCAGATAAATACTATCCTCATTTCAAGTGTTCTGTAGCTGGATGGCTTTGTTTGACTTTCTTTGAAATTACTTTTAAAGTGTGAGCAAACATAATTTTATATAATACCTTAATCAGATTAAAATGATATAATTTAGGTAAGTCTTAGAAAAGCTTTACCTTTTTAAAAAAGTGTAAACCATCTGTATGCTACAATTTCACCAAAGATAAACACTCAGTACATTGATACAGTTTTATTTTTTGAAGGTTGAATTTTACATAAAAACAAGGTTATATTGTAAGCCTGTGGAAAAGTTAATATTCATTTCTTTCCTATCATACTGTGAGCGTTTTTAAAACTGCTACCACCTGTCAGCAAGAGGTAGAAGAGAATCATAATAAAAGGAATTGATATTGAAACACCTTTCTGAGGGAAAATAGAAGCAGCTTCTTTTTTTGACTTGTGATATTTGGGGTCTCATGTAATCAACACTGCAAAAGTTTGAGATGATTGGAAATCTTGAGGCAAATGGAGCCATATCCAGGCTTGATATCTGAAGCATATAAAATTTGGGAGGTTTTCTTTAAAGAAAAAAACAGAAACACACAAAAAATGCTTTCCTTTGGAATTTATGAAACTTCTGATGGAAAGAGTTGGATTCTCTCCTGGGGCCCTCTGGGTGGGAGAAGCCCTTAAGCTTAAAATTCTTTAACTTGAAGGTACATACTGCTCTTTGGGCAAAGAGGAGGAATATTAGTTTTGCCTATAGGCATGAGGTGGTCTCCTAACTTCCTTCCAGATCTGGACAAATTTTTCAAACCTTCAATCCCAACTGAAAGTAAGTTTTACTTCTGCTGTAGAATTTTCACCTTGTCTTCTTTAGTCCTGGTTTTCAGTGCATTTGACTTATAACTTGAAATCGCTGAATGAAACTTGCTGAGTAGGCATTTTTTAATTGGTAGATTATGAGTTGACCAAAATTCAGCACTTGGCCCAAACTGCTGAAAATTGAGAGAAACTGTCATGGACATGGTTGACAATTCATTGGCTTTCTTCATGTTTTAAGGTGGTATTAAGATAACACACCAGCAAGCAAAGTTTCTCAATCATGTTATTCCTTAAGAAATGTAATCACTGACTTAAACTTTAATGTTTCATATTATAGAGGCTCAACAGGAGAACCATGTGTTGGAACAGTTATTTCCATAATATTGTTCATAAGATCTGTGATGTCAAGGACTATGTATTCATTCATCCTGCTGATCCCAATGTCTAATATATCTTTCTAGAGATTTGCTTTACAAAAAAGAGAAGTGTTGTGTTTAAAACTGTAGGCTTTGGAACTTAAAATATCTGATAAGCATAATCATTACATACCAGGGTTACTTTCTTATATCATCCTAAAACATTTAGGAAATGTGCAACTTTTATATGTTGAGAAAGTAACATTATCTTTAGAAGTATGGATTTCAGAGCTAGGCCAAATCAGTGGCTTTGACTATATATTGCATACTAACTCTGTGCTATGGGGTAATCTTTTTGTCTTTATGATTCCATTTTCTCATGTATAAATTGAGGTCTCTTAAGGTTATGATGATGATTAAATGGTATAATAAATGTAGACTACTTGGTAAGGTGCCCCATAAGTAAGCTCTCTGAAGTGTTTACCTATTGCTGCAGCTGTTTAGCCATTGATTCAGCATCACACAAGCACACATCTAATCAATTCCTACTTTTAGTGAATGAATAAGAAAAAATGGTGTCTTTATAAACTTGAATTCTGTCCCTTGTCAGAAAATTAGAACTGTGTAACCCAACTTACTTTCATTTTTGCCTTAGAGATCAGTAAGCTTAGAATAAAATTCATTATTCCAATGGTGTAATTTGTTCAATTCAAGTCTAAGAACAACTGCTGCTTTATTTTCTTTAGTTGATTCCTATTCTCTTTGATCCTTTAATTTCTGATTTTATGTCATCTCAATCCATAAATCACTGCCAAGCCTTTTGAAAGGGGTATAATTTATATTAAATGATCTATCTTGTATTCCCCATTAACATCTTGACCATGTGCAATTGCCTGCAGTTCTCATTTGTGAGGTTTTAGTTGTAGCATGGATTCTTCTTAGGCTTAATTGGAAAAGCCGTCAATCCTGCAAACCACCTACGACATCCCACAGTGCACTATACAGGTTAATTTTCCATGACTATTACATTTTGTGACAGGTTTGAAGGGCAGAATTCAAGTTATCTGCTTACTAAATGTATAAACTCAGAAAATTGACATCTCTTCAAAATTCTTTTAAATTTTGGGGTAAGTTTGGGTAATCCCAAAAGTCCTGTTTGGTATTTTAGAGCCAAAATATAGACAGAAGGTATAATGTAAAACACAGTTTTGTAAAAACACTCAGACCATTGGCTTTGTTACCTGCTTGTGGTTTATATTAAAAAGTAAATTATCATTGAATGAGATTTTAGGGAGTTCTGAAAGTGAGAAATTTCCATTGAAAGATATGGCTAGTCATATTTTCATTGCCTAAGATTTAATAGCTGGAAATACTGCATTTTAAAAATCTCTCCAGCTTTTTTTGTCTGCATTACAGTTAGGTGCTCTCAAATGTGTTGAAAGATTTCTGTTGATACATCATATTAAATGATTCATAATTTGAAGAGCCTCAAAGTTCTTTGATCTTATAGCTAAAAATACTGCATGTATTATAGTTACTAGAAAAAAATTTCCCATTCTACACTGGGTTGTCTGTTATCTGAAACTTAGAATTTTTAAAGGATACTATAGTTAAATAAACAGAAACCCCCAAATCTGAAACTCATACTTGCCTAGAAGACCCATGGCCAACTTCCAGCTGTGTTATCAATAGCTATGTGATTTTCAGCAAATAAGTTAACATCTCTGTGCCATAATTTTCTTATCGATAAAATGAAGAAAGTTGGACTAAACAGATTCCCGAGACCCATTCAGCTGTATCCTTTGATTCTGTTGTCACAAAGCAGCACAATATGAAATGCTTTATTCAAAATGAAATGGTGAGCCAGATGCAGTGGCCCACACCTGTAATTCTAGCACTTAGGGAGGCTAAAGAAGGAGGATTGCTTGAGCTCCAGAGTTTGAGACCAGCTGGGCAACATAGTACAACGTAATCTCTACCAAAAAATAAAATAAATAAAATAAATGAATGGATGAATTGGTGCAGTTTTATTAAGCATTGGTCCCTGGAATATATCCAGTAGTCAGGAAAGAATGTCACAGTTCTGTATAGTCTGTATAGTTGCAGCCAGGCGGATGCAAGTATCTGTAAAGTTACTGTGGCTTTCTGTTTGCCTGCTGGGATTCCAACAGTAAGGATAGCCTCTGGAAAACAATGCCACTATGAGCTAATTTCAGCTCCATTGAAGGAAAAAATGATTTGAGAAACTCAAAATGGGATCTGTGGACCTCTGTATTCCACCAGGGCTCAGCAAATACTTCACAGGTGGTTTGGTTGGTAGGGATAAAAAGAACATTGAGACAGCTTTGTTCACATACATTCTTCAATTTGAAATGTTAATTATGACAAGGACTATAGCATGTTTAATTATGAATAATTGTAAGCAGGAATAAAGCTCATAATGTTAGAACTCAAAAGCAAGTCTTTCTGGGTTTAAATCTGGGCACTGTCTCAGTAGTTTTGAGATTTTGAGCAAATCATTTAACTTCTTTGTGCCTCAGTCCCTTGGTCTATAAAGTAAGCATAATAATAGAACCTGCTTTATTACATTATTGTGAAATTCAATGCATCATTAAATGTAAAATATTTAGAATGTCTGGCACATAATAAGTTATTCATGGGTGTTATCTATTATTATTTTCACAAAATATTTAATGTTTACAATATTAGGAATAGATTGGGGTACAAATAACTGAAAATCCTAAGATAATAATGACTTAAGCTCAACAAGATGGCTGCTGAAGCCATCTTGTTTGAATTTCAGCTACAACAAAAGAAGGATAGAAGGCCATGCACCTCCCTTTTAAGCACAATTTTTAGAGGTCACATATGACCACTCGATTTACCTCTTGTTGACCAGAACTTAATTATGAGGCCAAATGAGCTTCAAAGGAAGATATAAAATTTGCTATTTAATCTATGGGGCTATGTGATTAGTTCAAAATATAATGGTTTTATTACTGAGGATTAAAGAGAGAATATTGGGAAACAGCATCTTTCCACAAATATAATTACATTTTGAAGACTGGGTTACTCAGTTTTCTCAGTTAAGGGACAGCTTCTTTGCCAAAATAGTTTATATTATTTGCATGTGATTTGCGTGTCTAAATATTCAATTTGTTATTGTGTTATTTAATTGCTTTGCACACAAAAATGGGTTGATTTCTCAAAAATGATTAAATGGCAAAGATAGAATTAAACTATTAACATCAGAACTCCAGTTCAGGCACTAAATTTAAATTGACGTAAGTTGGTAGAAAGGACTCTGCTAGTGCTATAATTTAGGAGAAGCTTCTGACTACAGAAATGTGTGAATAGGAAGTATGGCAGTAAATACTAGTGTTCAAATTTAAGTGGACTGGTGATCCACTGACCCCTAGTCACCTGTTAGGAAACTGTCAAAATAAGTTGCCCAAATATGAAATCGATGATTCTTTTTTCCCTAAAGGCGGAAATTAAAACCCGACAGACATCATTTAGAATTTCAATTGTTTGCGTTACACAAGTTACATTATTACTGAGAAGCCTGTCAGCCAACTCAAACTCTAATGACAAATGGTTGTAGAAGGGAAGCAGATTAGTTATTGGCAAAGCCTTTTTGTTAAATGACACATCCCACGTTAGTAGCCATCAATGTGTAAGAACAGTCACTATTTTATTTACTAACATTTTCTTCCCAGTAAGGCAAAAGAACTGAGGTATAGAGCCTGAATCACAGTTCAGAATATATTAATGACATTCATTCATTCCTTCCTTCATTCATTCATTCAACATATTTTTTTCAGAGCCTACTCAATACGAAGAGATATTCCAGACACTGGAAATATGGCAGTTAACAAAAGAAATAAAGCTCTTACCCTCATAGAACATACAGTTCTAATGAGAGAGAAATGCTTGATGACTTTTACCACTGTTTATCTCTTATGACCCTGTGCTACAGGAAAAGGAAGTGATTGCTGTGAGGATTCTGGGGTAGGCTGAGCAAGGTGAATTAGGATTTTTAGAGAGAGTGAAACAGCTTTTGGTTGGGGCACAAGGGTACCATTCCTTTGTAAATAAGAGTTTACCCAAATACTTGTCCATCTTTTGCTTTACTTCTAAGAGCAGTTGCTGATAAATAGTATACGTACTGGTGATGATTGAGAGTTGAAGGAAGTAGTCAAAATTGTGACTAGGATGGAATTGCAGTCACTGAGTCTGTATCTTACTGTTCTGGGCAAAGAAATACAAGACTGCTTTCTTCCTAGTCCTTCTTAATGGCAAGGGGCTCACAAGATTACCTGAAACATGGAATAAAAACATCTTTTTTGGAAAGTAAATTGAGTTTTTTATATTAAGTGGCATGCTCAGTTGTTTCTTTATAATACTCAGTGTCTTAAGTAGCATGGCCCTATCTTTGTATGGCTGCAGTATTACAGTATTTAATATTAAGGATAAGTTACTGGGGATTCTGAAGACTGAATAGTGATACAAACGGTTGTTACCAAGAGTTTTATTTTTTTCTCCATTACTTGATTTTTTTTCATTTGGATAAATAAATTGAATGGCATATGTACAAATCAGTGCAAATGCTGCAGCAGAATATAAAAGTGCATTTCTTTACCTTGAAGGAAGTGGTTAGCTTTGCTTTAAATGTGACAGGTTTTTCAACTGAAATTAGACATAAGGGAGAAATCTCTTCACAATTCTCAGGTCTACATTTGCTCCAAGTATTCCCAACTCTCTGAGAGAGGCACACAACACTTGCTGTCATTCCTAATGTTTCATAATGGTAAATAAGGGCTTTCTAATTTAGATGAAATAGAGTAAGAAAATAAACTGAATGGATATGGAATTGGTTTTAAAAAATTTTAGATTTTGGGGGTACATATGCAGGCTTGCTGCATAGATAAATTGCATGACTTTGAGGTTTGGGCTTCTCATGATCCCGTCATGCAAATAGTGAACAGTGTACCCAATAAGTGGTTCTTCAACTTTCTTTCTCCTTTCTTCCCTCTCCTCCTTTGGAATCTCATGTTTATTACTTCCGTCTTTGTGTCCATGTATATCCAATGTTTAGCTCCCACTGATAAGTGAGAACATACAGTGATTGGTTTTCTGTTTCTGCATTAATTTTCTTAGGTTAATGGCCTTCAGCTGCTTCCATGTTGCTGTACGGATGTTATATCATTTTTTCTATGGCTATGCAGTATTCCATGGTATATGTGTACTATATTTTCTTTATCCAGTCCACTGTTTATGGGCACCTGCGTTGATTCTATGTCTTCACTATTCTGACTAGTGCTGCTATAAGCATATGAATGCAAATGTCTTTTTGGTAGAATGTCTTTTTTTTCCCTTTGGGTATCTGCCTAGTAATAGGATTTCTGGGTTGAATAATAGTTCTATTTCTAGTTCTTTGAGGAACCTCCAAACTTGTTTCCACAGGGACTAAACTCATTTGCATTCTCACCAACAGTGTATAAGTGTTCTTTTTTCTCCACAACCTTGCCAACATCTGTTATTTTATGACCTTTTTATAATAGCCAGTCTGACTAGTGTGAGATGGTATCTCATTGTAGTGTTAATGTACATTTCTCTGATTAGTGACGTTGAGCATTTTTTTTTTCATGTGTTTGTTGGCTGCTTGTAGGTCTTCTTTTGAGAAGTGTCTGTGTCCTTTGCCTACTTTTTAACGGGGTTATTTTGGAATCTGATCTTTAGATCATGTCAGATAAAGATACCTTCATGAAAGATTGCAAACAGCAAATTGTCTCTTGCTGATATGAAAGTATCAGTTTTAAAACTTTTAATTTTTATTTAAAATTCAGATGACTTCTTTTAAACAAAAGATTGATGACTATGTATGCTGAGTACTTTTGAAGTAGTCCACAGATTGTTTGAGAAATACTACTGTAGGCAGAAGAACAAAGATAAGATACATAAAGAGCGATATGATGGAACAAGAAAAATCAGAGTTGGGATATATAAAACTTTAGGGAATAGTGATGGGTCAGATGTTGTTTAAGAACTAAATTGAAAGGTTACAAGTACAAGTATTAAATGTTTTGGTTATCTGTGGGGTAACAAACCACTTCAAAATCTAATGGCTTAAAATGACAACTATTTATCTCACAAATCTGTGGGTTGATTGGGTGCTGCTTTGTTCATTTGGGTTTGTGCCATATGCATTCAACCTAGCTTAGTAGAGTCCTCTTGGTTTTCCTCCATGTGGTAGTGTCTCATCCTCCAGGACCTTTCCAAGTGGTATCTCTCTAGCTGGACTTACTTTTAAAGCATGGCAGCTGAGCCCCAAGATGGGTGTTCCAAGAGGCAAACCCCAAAGCATCAGTACTTGTTTAAGGTCCCTTGGCTAAAACAAGTCCTGTGCCCAAGCCAGAGTCAGTATGAGAAGAACAAAGGCATGAATTCCTAAGGCATCTGCCACAAGTGTGGAAAGAAAGAAGCGTGTCATTGCGGTGTTTATATTTCCTATCAAACCTGAAGGACATTCTATCTTGAGAAATGAAACAAATTTACACTATGATGGTTTGAATGTCTGTGAATGTGATAATCAGAATATTTTAAAGCAGTGGCCCTCAACTTTGGCTGCACAGTAGAATCACTTAGGGGACACTGAAAACTCCAGGTGCCTAAAATTGCAAAGACCAATCAAATAAAAATTTCTAGGTGTTGTCCCAGGTATGAGTATATTTTAAGGCTCTCTGGCAGGTTTCTAAAGTTCCATCAAAGTTCAGACAGCACTGTTTTAGGGGTATGTTTCTGAGATTGAGTTGAGGGAGGACAGCTATATCTTTTCTTGGCACCACTGTTAGAACGCTTGCTTAGATGTGCAGTGAACAAAGGCTCAAGCATGGCATATTTTATGATTCTTGTTGGGCTCCCTGGTTATGATTTCTTCCAGTTGTTCCAAGAACGTCTTTGTTCTCAGATATCATCTCAATCATATTTCTCGCCTCAGAACCCTAAGATAGTTAAGTATTTTCTCAAGTGGCCTTATAATATTTCTTAGGGATATATCTGATTTGAGTTCCTGTTTTCCTTCTCTGATGTTCCTATTTCTTATTCATATCTCATGTAGACTTGTCATCCTTCTATGTCTGTGTCACTGAAAATTATTTGATGCTTACTCTCCTTCCACATCTCAGTCAGAGCAGATGCGTTCCTAATCTCTAAGCCATCAGGCAGTCTTTCCTGATTGTCCTCCTTCTTGTAATGTTCTTCTTATAATTATTCATGACTGCAGTTGCTCAAATGAGTTCTACAATTCAATACATTTTGGTTCCTCCTAATACACAAAATTAAAATTTAAGTTCATAAACTTTCATATCTGTGATTGGCCACGCCTTTAAGTTTTTGTAAAGTTATTTCAAAATGTAGTGTGTATACCTGGTAAAGTGAAACTTTTCAAATAAGCATAAATTAAATTTAAAAGGAAATCTCTTTCCATGGCCTACCCACAGTTTCATTCCATAGAGGAAATTGTTAGTGCTTCTTTATATATCCTTCCAGAAATGTTTTCATATACTGGAATATACACACGTAAAAATATGTTAGTGGTTTTAAGCATAATGGATTGTTTTGAACCTTTAAAATATTTGGTATATCTTGGAGATTTTGTCATATTAGCGTTTTTAAAAAATTTCATTATATTTGACCATATGGCTATACCATAATTTAAATGTTCCCCTATTCTTAACATTTACATGCTTTTAAGTGTTATTTCTGACATACATCTTTGTGTAAATGTATAAATTACTAGTGGGGGAATTGCTGGGTCAGATGGTTTGTGTCCTTGAATTTTGATACCTATTGCCAAAATGCCTTCCAGAGAGATGACACTAATTTTATATTCCCACAATGGTTTGTGTGATACCTGTTTTCTTACATTCTCATCTGCACAGGATTTTAACCAAATTTTTTTTTTTGCTTTAGTTTAGGCCTTTAGTATCTCTTGTCTGGCCTACTGTAATCTGTTTTTTAACCTCCACAGACATCAGCAGAGTCTGGGACATACAGAAGATTACCTGTGAATGTTAGAATGATACATTTTACTGAATTGTAGGACATATTAGAAAATTTCTGCTTTGTTAATCAGCCACATATATCCAATGAAATATAAATACCGCATGGCATTACTCTGAAAACAGAACTGATGCTGAACATTAAAGTAGCCAAATAGTCTGTAACAGATATTATATATTTTTAATTAGGTTAAATTTTTATATTTTTGAGTTAAAAAGCCCAGCAAAGTACTAGAAATAATGCTTGTATGAAATTTTTCACTTTAGTGTCTTGTAACATATTTGAAGAGGACATAAATTTTTATTAGAAATAGTGATATGAAGAGTTGATATACTTGAAATTATTTATTTTTGAACTGTGATAAAAGCATTTTTGCTTGTATTGATTTTTGTGGGGATTTTCTTCTGTATACAAATAATGGAATAAATGACTGATGAAAAAAGCTTGATGTATGTAATGGAATATTTAGTAAAGTCAGAAGAAATTATAGCTTATATAATGAAAAACTGACATTGAGCAGTATTTTATTATATAGTGATTAAAAAATCATGACTCTACAAATTACATTTCATAGCTTGCTCCTGTAGTTTTTCTTTTAATATATTGAAACTGTTTTATTAATAAGGAAGTTTCAACTTTTTTGGAACCTTTTACTTTGAGGCAAATACAGTTTTCCTGGTTCATTATTAAACTTACCTCTCTTTTAAATATCTTGCCAATTTTTGAGTGTGGTGGAAGGTGTGGAAAGCTCTATGTTTTTGAGAGTTTGAAGAAATATTTATTGTGTTAGGTATACTAATAGAAACTTATTTACTTTTCATAGGTGAAAGTACTGTGCTATAAAATGTCTCTCCTTTTCAAAATTTGCATTATCCATCATTAATGCAAGTGAAGTTGTACTTTTAACATGGAATTGTGAAACTGAAGGTGGTCACTTTCTATGTAGAAGTTACTTCTCTTCAAGGACATTTTTTTTTTTAACCTGTTGCAGAAGAACATCTAAATAGCAATCACATTTATTGACTGTTTTCTATATGCCAGTATTTGCACTAGAAATTTTACAGATGTTCTTTCATTTAAGCTTTATGGTAGACCTTTTAAAGGGTTATTAATTCATTTATGGCTGACAAGGGTAAAACTCCAACAGACGAAGTAACTTGGCTAATGATGACACAAACTTGTTACGGGTGGAGTTGGGATACAAACCTAGCTCCAAAGTCCACAATCATTGTATGGCCAAGAATGACTTTCATGGGATTGAATTTTAGCCAACAGATCAAGATTCTAAAGAATTCATTGTAGTGTTTCATCATCTTCTGTAACCTTTAGCTTCATTAAGTTTCAGTAATTAAAAATAAGAATAACCACATTTTATGATCCTTATTAGAATACTGATCACTCAAAAGCACACCATTCAGTCTCCTTGCTAAAAGAGTAGTCACCAAAATAGTCTCGTAAGTTGAGAGCAGAGGCAGATATTAATAATGTCAAGTCACTCAATCAGTCCTTTAAGTTGTATGGCATTTAAGGAATTGGATTCAAGAATGTGAATTCAGCTGTATGGCTGCTTCCGTGTTGGCTATATTTTCCCATTTATTAAATTCACCCGTAGTTTTTTTTTTTTTTTAATAAAGGAAGCTTGAATTTCTACATAAAAATTGCAAGAAAACAGATTTTTCATGGTGTCTTTAAAATGTAATTTCTTATCGTGATATCTTCAGTTACTTTATCACAGTTTAGATGTGTTACAATATGAAATTCTTTGCTTAGAAAGCTTAAGTCTTTGAATATTTTTCTGGTTTTTATGTTTAAGAGAAGAAATTTTCCTTTATTTTGGCTTTAATGAAAGACCATGTCAAATAATGATTTATCTGACATGTAAATAGGTGTAAGCCCTGTTTTAAATTTTAAGATTTAAAACATAAGTTGAATGCATGGTATCATTATAACATACATTATATATGTTGCCCTAGTATCATGATATTTTTATGAGTCAGGCTTTCAATTTCAAAAATCAGCTTTCAATTTCAAAAATCCTGGGATGGATACTGTCATTGTCTTTAATATCTAAGGAAAATATCTCATCTTGCCGTTGAGCCCAAAATTTTCTACTTTTTTAAAAAAATCAGATAATGCTTATGTATTTAATAATGAAGATTTTCTAAAAGTAGATCAAATAAGTTTCCAGCAGCTCAAGAGGCAGGATTTCTAGAAAGGTAGAAGTACATTTAAAATGAAGCCTTGGTTCATCATCTAGAGACAGGTATTTGCATTAAATTAGGAATTACGTGTACATTGATTTTTAAAAGATGTCAATTAAACAGTATGGGAATTGGAGTTTTAATTTGTTTCTTTTGATGTCTTAGGTCAGGCAGTGACTTCTTCCCATTTGTTATTGTTTTGAATCTTATATGCTTTCTTTAGTGGGATGATTAGGGGACTTAACTGCCAGTTGTTTGTCTTTCTTTACTTGACATTTAGGTTCCGTATACTGCCCTTTGTCTCATATTGTATAACCCTATAGCATAGCTATATGACTGCTTCCTAAATATGCATCTCAGGGCCCAATTTACCAGGGACAGCATGCACTGTAAACTGCTTTCCACTGTTGACAACACTGCTGTTGTACTATCCAGTTAAATCTGATTTAGCTAGCAAAGGCAATGTATCTGCTACCTCAAGTTATATACAGATTCAGTTTGTTTTGTATTTGTTCTTTTAATCTGGTTTTACAGATTAAAGGTTTGACTCTATCTGAATATTTTGTGTAAATGCTTTTTTCAGATCTGATGCATAGGCAACTTTGCCTAAATAAATTAATTTCCTGGCTGGATTTGCAAAAGACTCAAAATTCTTCAAAATATAGGAGTATTTTTTTTTCCAAACTGGTACTAAAGTATTTTCCATTAAACTGGAGAAAATGAATATTGAAAAAAGGAACACTTAAAAAATATTATAGTACTTTAAGAACTTATTTTGTAAAGAAGATAAATAGTGCATTTTTACTTTCAATAATAGAAGTTACTGATTTCTGTTTCATAGCCTGAGTTTTTTCTTAAAAGATGTTTCATGTCCAGAGTGCCAGACAGTGAGCTCTGAAGAATATGTGGAGCACTATCAAGGATAATTCTCCTGTTTAAACATTGAGTCTCCTGGCTCTGGAATATATATGTAATAAATGCACCATGCCATTTACTCTCCTTCAGTAGAGAAGGAACATCTTTTATTTTGGAAAGATAATGTGTATGAGTGTTGATTTAGACCAACTTTTCTTCCATGCTTATAGAATAGAGTGAAAATTTTAATCCATGTAATACTTAGAAAATGAATAATTGGTCTATACTTATGATATTTACTTTTTCGAGACCAATTGTAGCAGTCTCTCATGCCTGAGGTATATGCTAAGTTATTTGTCCCACGACCAAGAAAATGAAGGCATGTAGACAGCAAGGGTGACGTTGGAGCAAGAGTTCAATTAGTGAAAGGAAAGAGCTCTTTGCCACAGAGATAGGGCCCAAAAGAAGGTTGCTGTTTCACAGTTGAATACAGAAGCTTTTATAAGAAACCAATGAAAACTGGGCATCTCATTTGCATAAGGCATGAATTTCTGGTAGCTCCACCCCATCCTTCTAGTGTGCATGCAAGCCTTTAGCTTGAGTTACTTCATATTGCTTTGTTCCTCTTACTGCACATGTGTCAGGGGATGGAATTTTCCATTGTGGGCATGTCTAGGCAAGTCTCTTGTGTAGACTCTTATCTCTCTGGCAGCTGGCATGTCTTAGTTAGTCTTCTTGTGCAAGTTCTCTTATCTGTGCCTGCAGCTTGATTTTTCAGCTAGTTCTTTTGGTTGAAAGAATTTTACTGAGGACCCACCCTAACTGCCTGCCTGACCAGTTCCTCCTTTCTCAAAATGATTTCTTCACAATTTCGATAGTTTTACTAAGATTGAAAACAAAAAAACTTTGAATAAATGGAGGCACATACCATGTAACTGGATGTTAGTACTGAGTTTTATCATGATACAAATCTGGGCAAGTTGGCTACCTGAACAGTAGGCTTATTCTGGCATGCAAGCAACTGTGTGTGTGTGTGTGTGTGTGTGTGTGTATTGTGTTAATTTTTAAATTTACATTTTAAATATTCTTGGACAGAACAGATACTCTGCAGCTGCCAGTTACTTCCATCTTCTCTTATGTAATACTCATCTTTTAAATTCATTCCTTCCCTCCTCCTGCACTGGCTCTTAGAATCATTTGAGTTTTTGACAGGTGTTGTTTAAATCAATCTAGGAAGGACCAATGGATTTTCTTTTTGTAATTCTACTTAATATTCCAGTAGGACTTTGGAGAAGAAGGGAAGGAACGAATTTCAAGGTCATCTGGAACATTTAACTCTCAGAGAAAATAGTTAAATGGAGATTTACTAGTGGATTTTTAAAATAAGCAAAATGGGTTTTGGTTAACTGAGGGAGGAGCCTACCTTGAAATATTTAGCTGGCTTGACTGCAGGACAAAATGGGTCAGTACATTTGTTCCACTGGACAGATGGTGAATGCAGTGTTTCTCAAAGTGTGGTTGCCAGACCAGCGTCAGTATTACCTGAGAAGTTGTTTGAAAAACACTTAGTCCATCCAAGACCTGCTGAATCAGAAAGCCTCGGGGTGCAGGCCAACAAACTGAGTTTTAACAAGTCTTGCAGGGTGTTCTTATGCTCTCTGAAACTGGATAACCATTGTTCTGCTCAATCTAGTTGTTGCAGTAAGATCAGTGGAAAAGGTGGTGTTCCTTGGATTGAAGAAATCTGAGTTCTAATCGTAACCTAGACTCTTGTCAGCTCTGTGACCATGATTCCTCTAGATCCATATTTCCTGATTGCAAAACGAGAAAATTGTGTTATTTGACTTTCTTCCAGATGGTCTAAGGCATTAATAATTTCAAAAATCTTTTATTGTATTGTTTCTTCAAAACAGCATATCTTGGTTTCTTTCATTCTTCTCTCCTATTGCTATGCAGTAAAACAAAATCAGCCTGAAAGAAGCACCATTTAATTATCTTTTGTTTTAGGGCTGTGGGAAATGGAAGTAGAACATTCGTCAGATGCCCTTAGGCTACAAACTAATAATGGAGGAAATGGCCCTGAATCTTTCCAGCACCTGTGGGCCTTGCCTTGGAAGATGCTTGACAAGGACAGTTGAAATATTTAGTGGTACTTGATGTGCTGGAGTGTGAAACCAAGTGTAATTTCAGCAATTTAGAGCCCATTGAACTTGTCTAGCTAGTACAGTTAGTATAGCCTACAAATGGTTATCAAGGAAGCAGTTAATAGTAATGGTTTCCTGTATTACTTGGCATGTTTTGAAAGCAAATTAATTTTAAAATTTTACTTACAATGCTAGCTTATTTGTGGTTGTCTTTTCTTCAAAACTTGATATTTGAATTTGTATTGTTTTCACTGCTAAGGCAATTCTATATATGTTGTTTTATATTATTGCCAGTAAAACAATGAAACAGGCAAAAGTTCTTCTACTCTCTTGGGTCAATACCAACAACATCTAGAAACTTTCTTCCAGATCTCACTGATTGTTTTTATGTTAAGTAGTACTTAATACTTTTCTGTTTTAAAAATATTGAATATTCTGATTATAAACAGAGTAACTACCCATTGTCAAATTCAAATTATTGGGAATAATATTTGAATTCCAAATATTATTTGGAATCCACTTTCTCTACTTTTGCCCACCACCCAAGGTGACTATTGTCATTAGCTTGAAGTTTGTTATAAGTTCTGTAACCAGATCAGCTGCAGTCTGATTCTCGGGAACTTACGTTCTTGGCCTCCTAACCCTGAAGAATGGGAGAGGGGGCCTTGGTGTTCCAGTGAGTGCTACAGTTCAAACAGAACTCATGGACCCAAAGAATTTGTGGCAGTGCAGTTTATTTGGCAGAATGAAAGGACGGCTTCCACACCATTAAAGGGGCTTTGGAGGAGTGCTGCTGCAGGCTCCCGTGGCTGTAGATTATACCCCTGAATTATTCCTGCCCCATTCTTGTTCCTGTCCAGTGAGAGAGGTTCTTTCAACCTTTCTCTGGATTAATTAATGTTTGAATTCTTTATGGGATTGGCTACTGTTTTCAAACTCTGAGTCACGGAGTCTGATCTCCAGGGGTCAGAGGCAGGAAAGATCCCTGCTCTTAAAGCCCCTAAAAGCTAGAGGTGGGAAAACTGGAAACAAAAGCTCCTAGCTGACCAGAGGCGGGAAAAGTTCTTCTAACACAGTCCCTCATTGCCTTTATATTTTTCCTAAATTTCATTGTTAAAAATATCAGTGTACTATACTCTTAATGTACTATTACTATACCTTATTTCATGTTACATTCACAGTCAAAATTCCGATTTCCTTGACAAATCTGAGACAGAATAGCGGCATATTGGTGAAATTTTGAGTTCATGTTCATCCTCATAAAAATGAAACACATCAATCCCATTATAAATACAAACCCAGAGGAACTAAAAAAAAGTTTGAGAAAATAATCAGCAAACTAACTTGTTAGGCTTTGCAAAGTATTTTTTTTCTAAAGCTTATGAAGTTGAAAGATGTCCTTTGGTAAAACAAAGCAAAAATTAGAGATTATAATGCAGAATTTATTTAGGTAAAATAGTATTCAGATTCGGTTTAGAAATTGATGGTAATATTTCTGTAGGAAGGTCTGGACTGGAGTATTCTGCTCCCTGTTGTTGCTTATATTTTCAAAATAATGTTGCAAAGTTCTTTGAGAGAGTGTACCAGGTTAAATCACTGAAATGATCAGTCAACAAATATTTTTGGCTGATCTGCTATGTGTTCATGCAATATTTTGAGAGCTTTGTGCAGCATTTTTATTTCCCTGCTACCTTGTAGGAACAGATCTGCTGCTCATACCCATGGACATCCCCTGGCACTTCTAGAACCAGCTTACACGCCCCCTCTACTCACCCTCCTTCCATCCTCCACCTGCGTTAACACCTGACAGGCACTTATTCTTATTTCCCTATCAGGAGTCTCTGTAGTTGTTTTGCCATTGACCAAGATACGTTTAGAACATTTTTAATCTCTTGTGCAATTTTGGCAAACAGCAGCCTGAGCTCTGCTTTTCCTAACAAATAACTTGCAGATTGTCATGTTTCTCTTGGGAGAAGGAAAAAGGTTCAATCAGAACAGAATTGAAATGATATAAATTAGGCTCATTGTTTAGCAAATCGCTAGTGTTAGGTAAGAATTGTAGATAAGAATAGCATAGACCCTCTTAAAGATCAGAGCAGGCATGTGTGCATGCATGAGGAAACCAGGCCTTTGTTAGTATCCTTTCTGAAATGGCTATTAAAGTAATTACAGTAATTTATAGATTTTTTTTCCTTCCATTTCAAAATGGGTTCCATTTTTTGCCTTTTGTCTTGAGTTCCTCAGTTGGAGTGTGTCTGTGTGTAAGGATGTCTTGGGTAGCAAATCCCATAGTATTTGTGAATTATTGCACCTAAGCTGATGAGGTGTGGTGCCCATGGACACCCAGAGATGGATTTGCCAGCTTTGCTCTCAGGAAGTGTTGGCCCTTTGAGAATAAGAGAATTGTACTGACAACACTGTGTTTTAATGGTTAATTATAGTTTGTCATCACACCATTTAAAATTGCTGTGTTTCATGCACATGAATAACAGTGGACACTAAGGACTACTAGGGCAGGGAGGGAGGGGGGCAGGAATTGAAAAACTACCTGTAGGGTACCATGCTCACTAGCTGGGTGATAGGATCAATAGAAGCCCAAATCTCAGCATCATGCAATATACCCATATAACAGACCTGTACGTGTACCCTGTAAATCTAAAATAAAAATTGAAATTAAAAGAAAAAAGTTGCTGTGTTTGATTTAAAGAGACATTTTCCCCATGGCTTTAAAAATACATCCATTTACAGCTATGGATTTTATTATTATACTTGGTTGCTTTTTTATGTCATTGATGCTTGTGTATAAGAATGTTAATACTTTATGTGTATGGCTTTTAGAGGGAGACTTTAAAAATCTGTCGACCACATAAGATGGTATGTGCTCATTGTGCAAGACTTGTAATTTTAATATGCTGGAAAGACAAAAGAAATTTTATGCACTTCACTTTTTCTGTATTTGATTTTATAAATTAACTTGAACAGTTTCAAATCCTAAGCCTCCCTTTTAACAATGTGTGCTTATTTTACCTTGTCTTTGCATGAACAAAACAATTGGTAAAGGTAACTTTCTTCCTAAAGAGTTCATTTTGAATATGAAGATTAGGCAATTTCTCAATAAGCCTTGGAATTAGTATTGCTTACAACAGTAGCTATTAATAGTATTATTTATATGTAACTTAGTTTTGAATTTAACCAAATGAGATGTTTACTCATGTATAGACATTTCACAAGGCAGAAGACATAACATATGTTATTTACCTTGTTCAGTAGAGTCAGTCCTCAAAGAGTTAAGGTTTTCTTGTTCTGGAGATCAAGCATTGTAACCACAGTAACCAATTTACTGTTATTTGCTTAGTCCTAGCAGAGAAGGAAAGTCAGTGTTTGGAAAAAAGAGTCTAATTCATAGCCAAGTACAACTGCAATTGATCCCAATACATTAGGATCCTGAGCTATAATTAACTGTGATTTTAGGGCCTGTGGTTTTAATCAAATATATTGCATTTTATTTTTCAGGTGGTTTGACTCCTCAGCAGTAATTCAAGTTTATTGTAAAGAAAGTAGAACACAGTTTACATTTTGCATTTTTGTAAGGAAACAGTTGACAAGCACATTTTCAAGGAAGTAGCGACAGATAGGATTTAGGATAAATAATAGAAAAATTAAATGTACATTACAGAAACTTCAGTTTCTCCATAAAATTACGGTAATGTTGAGTTTTGTAAAAGATGTGAATGATAAATGTATGACTATTCCCATTGAAAACCAACAAATGGAAAATGATTGTATTTTGTATGATTTACATAAAACAACATGTGTTACAGCTGTCTCTAAGAAATGTTGAAATAAATAAAAGAGTGTATGCTAACTAGAGTGGTTAGGGAGGTTTTGAAGAAATATAAGTTTAAATTTAATCTGTTCCAAGCCCCAACTCTTGTTCTTTATAAATTTTCTCCCTCACCTCGGATGCTTTATGAAAGGAGTCAATTTTATTGTTTTGAGTTTACATATATATCAATGTTAAGATAATTTCCTTGTTATATCTGGGAGAATTTGGTATAATTGATGTGAGTAGATTTATGAATAATATATTTAACAATCATTTGACATATTTAACAAACTGGTAAAATATAACTTTCTTTTTAAAAAGAGTTTATTGAATATATTGCTTTACTTTTAAATATGTCTAGAAGACAGGTATTTCTTGTAGTCTCTACTGTTGCCTTGGACAGTAATTGAAGCCAACATTATCCTTTTGGACCAGTGCAGTAGCCTCCTAACCTCTCTGATCTGCTTTCACCCAACTTCCTCTTTTCTTCCATGTACACCACTCTCATCCCAGTTAGAATGACCCTTTAGAATATATAGATTATGCCACATCTTGCTCAGAACCATTTAATGATTTTCAATCTCACTTAGAGTAGAATTCAGAGTGCTTGTCATGGATTTAGACTCTGCCTGTCCTTGGCCTCATTTTTCACTCCTTCTCACCACCTTCCTTGACTCTGTCCATATTAGCTTCAGTGCTGTGCTTCCAACTTCTAGTTTCCCTAATAGGAGTTTTTGTCCCTCTGTTCCTCTGTTTGCAAAGCTCTTTCAGATATTCCAAGTCTGCCTGGACTCATCCTGATTGCTGCTTGAATGCCATGTTGTCAGAGAGACCTTCTCTCAACAACCCTTTCTTAAATAGCACCTTCCTTCTTCTGTATCTGTTACACTGTTTGGTGTTTCTTCATTGGCACTTATTACTTCCTAACATTATGTATTTGTTTATTGTCTTCCTTCCATGAGAATCCAAGCTCCCTGAGGATGAGAACTTTGTCCTTTGTCCTCGGAATTCTCAGCACCTAATTTTTGCACATAACAGTCCATGTAATTGTTTAAAAAATGAAAATTCAAAGAGCTAAGCCTGAACAGGTATAGAAAGCACAGTTTCAAATAGACAACCAGGAGCAGGTTTGGGATACAGCGTGGGGAGGTGTTTGGACTCAGAAGTGCCAGTTATTTTGAACTATTTTTGACCCTTCTGATTGCTTGTGTATTGTATGACACTTTTTTATCTGTATTTATGGATAACATTTGGGACAAACACCTGTCCCTAATGTTTTCTCTCCTACTTGTGCTGCTAACCTACTTTTTGATTGCTCTTCTCATCAAAGATGATTGGAATCATCTTTTAGGAAAATACACTTTGATTTATAACCCAGAACATAGTAAGAATACCTTTGCATAAGCCCTACTATGAAAATTTTATGATTTTTATTATGGTCTATATTTCTAAAAAGTTACCCATAGCCAGAATTTGCTCAGTATGCATTCTGTTTTCTTGGGTCTATTTCAGTATTACTCTTCAGTTATTCACACTTGGGAGTAAGGGCAAAAACGTGTGCCCATTCCTTCCAGTAAAAAATCATGGCATTTCTCAGTGCTTTCACAGATCAGCAACTCTTTCCATTTATGATAGTATTTTAGGAAGAAATATTTCACTGAATGTTCTCTGTATGCCTAAAAATGCCAGTGTACATCCTCAGAATGGCTAATTTCCTTTCTTATTCTTAAATAGCTATTACTTGACTATCTGGATTTCCACAAGCCTGAGGTTCTCAAATCTTCCTGATTTTGTTTATGGAGGATGATTTTGTTGGGTAACTTAAAAATTCAATGGTTAAAGTAACTTAGTTCATAAATATGGATAAAAAATGTCATACAGTATGTGAGGAATCAGAAAATTAGGTGTACTGCATAAAAGTGTGTTTTAGTTATCTGAAATTTAATCACTAATCTTGAGTTTTATAAAATTTCCTCTTTTCAATGAAGTAAATCATATTAAATATTGATCATCATGGATATAGCTAATAATGATGATAGAGATAATAATTGAATGCTCAGGTGACAGAAACCATCCCAAGACTCAACAAAATGTTACCTCTTTTAATCCTCAAAACATTTTATAAAGTGAATCTTCTTAATCTCATTTTGAGTTAAGGAAATGAGGGTTTAAGCTTCTTTATGTAAATGGAGCTGGAGGAGCTAGGATTTGAATCCAGAAACTCCTAATTGTCATACCCAGAATTTTTTAACAAGGAAACCTCCATGACTTGACTGAGGTTCTTAATGATGATCCCATTTTCTCTATTATAATACAGTGGTGCCCTCTGAGTCTACTAAAGCATGTGATGCTCTTTGTTTACCTCCCCATTTAAAGTCCCAGAGAGCGAGTAATTCTGCTTACTTGGCTGTCTCTTTTAGTTATTTCTTAGGGCTTCACTTTCTGGCAGGTGCCCTCAGTGTGTAGATTCTGTTAGCTCCCTGTCATCTGAGGAGAGGAATCAAATAAACACCATGGTTAAATTAATGAGGCTAATTTTTTCTATTTAAAAATCTTTCTGACTTGCACGTTTCTCTACTTCTCTTGGGAGAAGTTTTATGACAACATATTTCCCAGAAGTCTGCATGCTAGAGCAAGAAGCAGCTTTGTCATATTTAACTCTTCTAATAGAAATTTACTTTTTTTCCCCACTTGTTTTGTCAACAGAAATTCTGGAATTTCTGTGGCTTTGCTAGTTAGAAAAAAAAATCTTCCAGTAACTAAATATGTGGTCTGATAGTCTCCTAACATACAATTTTCTTCTTATTTGACCTTTTCTGTAAGGAGTGTTATTGAATGTCACAATCTCTTGAGAAATTTTGCTGAAATGTTGAGATAGTACTCTACAGATAACAATTACAGTTGTTGATATGTTTTCTAGCTTTGGGACTACCATGAATGAGTTAGAAGGGGAGTTGAAAGCCTTGAGAGTTTACAAGAGTGGTTTGATGGGATGACGAGCATTAATTAAGATTTTTAATATGGAGGTGATTTATTGAAAATAGATTCTGGATGAACTCTTTGGCCTCAGAGGTGAGGTAATAGAATAATTTCCTCTTTAAGTTACCTGTATGAGTACAGAATAGATTATTAGTGATGGAACATCTTTATCATTCTGTGGTAGTCTGGCTGCCAGATGTGATATTTTATTATATTAGTTAGTTCTTAAGCAGGCAAGTGGCCATTTCTCAAAAGCAGAATTGTGTGCAATATTTATGACTCCCTTTCCAAGCATATTCGTTTTTTCCTGTGGAGATGACATAATTGTAAAGCTTTGCCTTTTCTGTAATAAAACTTGCCTACCATTCTATAGTTAGGTTAGGGAAGTAGGTAGTTTGCTAACTATGCCTGGTTCTGGTAGGAATCTAAGTTGAACCAGAGGAATTCAGAGATTTAGGGGTGTGGTTTCAAGAAAAATAATACCTCTACTCTTACCTTCACCTAAGGGAATAAATTCTAAGCCCAGGAGAGGAGGATTTTGTTAATATTTAATTATGCCTGGGCCATGAAGAGGATGGCATACATAATGGGCGTGGGTAAAGTAGGAGTTTGTATGTGATATGGAAAAGTGAGTAGATAACAATGCCTCTGTGAGAACAAGGAGGAAGCCAAAGGATTACATCTGAACGTTGCATGATGTGTCCTTGGCAGCAGCTTTGCTCAGTGGGGATGATAAATAAACCTAATGGTATGTTGATTACTGTTGTGGATAAAGTTGACTTTCAGATTGGTAAAGTCTAATAATTAAAGTCCAGAAAAACAGCTTTGAATAAATTGCACAGAACATTATCAGTTTACCCAGTAGGGACCAAACAACATTGATGGTTAGAAATCATTTGAAATAAGAGTAGACAGCTCATTTTTTCTTCCCTGGAGCTAGAGCTCATCTGAACATTTAAAGGTATTGTACCATTTGGCTAGCACCCAGTCCTCCTGATTTCAGGCCAATACTGTTTCTGCTGCGCTACTTTAATGTGTATGTTGGGGCTGTGGGGGTCAAGGAGGCAGAGAGAGAGTAATGAAGAGAAACATAAAGTTCATATGAATTTAAAAAAAGGTGGTGGCTAAGATCATGTGTTATTCTCTGCCCTTATATTATCATCCTTCTGGGCACAGCGGCCCATACCTGTAATACCAGTACTTTGGGAGACCAGGGCAGGATTGCTTGAACCCAGGAGTCAGAGACTGGCCTTAGCAACACAGTGAGACCCTGTCTCTACAAAAAATTTTAAACAGTATCCAGGAGTCCTGGTTCATGCTTGTGGTCCCAGCTACTTGGGCAGTTGAAGTGGGAGGATCGCTTGAGCCTGGAAGGTCAAGGCTGAAGTGAACCATGATTGCACTACTGAACTCTAGCCTGGGTGACCAAGTGAGACCCTGTGATATGGTTTGGCTTTGTGTCCCTACCCAAATCTCATCTTGAATTGTAATCCCCACTTGTCGAGGGAGGGACCTGTAATCCCTACATATCGAGGGAGGAAGGTTATTAGATCATGGGGGTGGTTTCCCCATTCTGTTCTCATGATAGTGAGTTCTCATGAGATCTGATGGTTTTGTAAGTGTTTGACAGTTTCTCCTTCACATGCTTATACCCTCTCGTGCCGCCTTGTGAAGCAGGTGCCTGCTTCCCTTCTGCCATGATTGTAAGTTTCCTGAGGCCTCCCCAGCCATGTGAAACTGAGAGTCCATTAAACCTCCTTTGTTTTTGAATTATCCAGTCTTGGGTAGTATCTTTATAGCAGTGTGAGAATGGACTAACACGCCATGTATCAAAAGAAAAAAGATCTTGTCCTATTCCTCCATATCCTGCTTTTTTGTGGTCTTACTGAAATTCAGAGTTTTGCAAAATATTTCTTGCCAACTTAGATGTTATCATGTGGTCATTTAGTCTGCTGATAACTGAGAGCTATTGAATATTTTGAAGCAACGAAATAACTTAGTCACTTTTGTGTTTTAGAAAAAAATGACACTGGCTAAAAGGCAAAGTTAAATTATAATTGAGAGAGTTTGTAGAAATGAACAACATTTAGGACAAGTGCATATGAAGACCCTAATCAGGCAGTGATATGAAAAACGCAGAGGGCTGGTAAAAGTACCTGAGAAATAATTTCAGGTAGAGTGTGTAAATTTTGCCAGGTGGTTGTGTATGCCTGATTGTGTAAAGTGCAGTGTTGGATGGATCTGAAATTTCTAGTGTGATTAAGGAAATAAGGGACTTCATAAAACTGGAACTAGCCCTGGCATATTCCCCTCTCTCATCACCCACCAGTAGCTCACTGCCAAGTCCTGTTGATGGACATTATAAAACATAGAGTGAAGCCTCCTTACTGACTTCACTGCCATCATGTTAGTCCGTGCTGCCATATTCTGCCTGGACTTCTGCAATGTCCTCTTAATTGATGTCCTGGCACCTCATATTCCCCCTTTCGTGCATTCTTCTATGACCACGCAGTGATCCTATGTGCACATCTGATGGTGTTCCTCTCCTACTTAATATTCTGTTGTGAGTTCTTATTACTCGTAAGATAAAGATCAAAATCTTTACCATGGCCTACAAAGCTTTATACTTTGGCCACTGCCTGCCTCCTCAGCCTCATCTCAAATCACTTTGTTATGTGTTCATGAGGCTCTAGCAGTTGTATTCATCTTTCTAGGTGCCCAGCTCTTTTCAGACTTGCAACATCTGGGCTGCTTTTCCCTGATGGAGATGCTTTACCTTTCCTCTTCATGGAGTCAACTTCTTCTCCTCTTCAGGTTTCTAATAAGTTATTTTTTCCTCAGATATGCCATGGTCTTCTGGACCAGTCTTGCTCTTTTTCTTCCATACTTTACCTTCCCTATATAATTGCTTGTTTAGCAAATTAGGCTCCATGAGAACAGGGATTATGTTCGATTTTTTAGAAATTGCCAAGTCCTCAGTGTAGTGTCTCATACATAGCAGCTGGTTGATAAATATATTTGGAGTAAATGAATAATGGCTTTAACACAACTGCTATGTATTGGTCATAGGGGTCATTAGAAATATTTAGTGAGCTGTCTACTCACTAGCCATCACTTATGTCTCTTAACAGATGACATAACGGCAAGTCATGTGTAACTTGTCTATTTTTCTGAGGACCAGAATAATATAATGTAAGATGGAACATTCTGATGATCTGATAGAAAAGTAAAGTTCAGAAACTCTCTAGAAATGAAGGCATGTCTGGTAATAACATGGCTGGTAGCCTTTGCCCTTTGTTATTTTCTACCGACCACTGTGTTAAATAACCAGGGCTGCATCATCACAATCAAACACCTCCTTAAGGAAGCAGGATCATGAAGCTAGTAAGTGTTGAACTGGATGGTATTCGAGGTGAGATCCAGCTCCAAAGCATAAGCTCAGCCACTTGGTTATTGAGATTAGAAATCATAAAGTGTTTTTGCAAAAATGTGTTATAAACTGTAAAATTCTAAGCAAAAGTAAGATCTAGTATGCAGATGACTAATCCAGCTTACTCCATAAGAGACTCTAAACTGTATTTCATTGAATGGTAGAGAGGAAAATGGTGCATTTTATATAAAAGGCAGCATTCAATGAATTGGGTTGAGCTGTTTTGTGAAGGCTTCATTGTGATTGTATGGCTGTTATTTGGCAAGCAGAGAATTCTTAATTTCCTCTGCTGTGAGACTCCCAAGGAGACATTTATATTAGTAATACTGAATTTGCAAACCTGCATTTTAAAATTTAGCTTTATTTGTATTCCATGTCTCTCTGGGAGGTGTTCAGTACATTATGAAATTCTGTGCTTTTACCTCCTGCTAAGGACTTGAGTTCTTAGCCTAATTAATCATTAAGTGTTGTCAGTCTATCATGATGTAGTTAATTATCAGAGAGAGTGTATGTGTTTCAGACAGTCATGACCCTTTCCTGGGTAACTATAGAAACCTTAGCAGTACTAGTTATTATGTAAAATTATAGAATTTGGTTTTAAAGCATTTTGGCCTTTGATAGTTATGGGCAAATAATTGGTTATCATCTAGGAGAAAAGGAAAGCTTGCATGAAACAGATTTTTAAATAATTTATACATAATAGAAGTGTGTTCTAAATAATTTATAAATAACAGAAATATGTTCTATAGAATATTTCTGACTATATCTTAAAAGGCTTTCCCCCACACCAATTCTGTGTATTTGTTATGAAGCTTTCTCACAAACAATCTCTTTTTTCCCCAAGAATGTTTAGAACAATTGTAATCCAAGTCTGTTCCTAAGACTGCCACTTGGTACAGTGATCTTACAATGTATAGAAGCTGCATATCTGAGTGGAAAAACAGACAAATTTGGGGACTTATCTGTGCACATATATAGATCAGTATTGACGATGCCAAGTATCATTGGTGGATTCTTGAAGCCATAGCTCTTTAATGATGGGAGCAAAAGAAGAACATGCCCTTTCCTTTTTTATTTCTGAGCAGTTTCATCTAAGCCAGAAAGAAAAAACAAAGATGTGTCATTGCACTTTTAAATGTGAAGCTCAGTAATGATTGCAGTCTGAATGGAGGTGACCATCAATATGGAAAATGGAAATCTGTCAAATCGCATTGTTCAGGGAACAGGTAAAGTCCCCTTTGGAGGAGGCAGTGCTTGAAGAGATTTCCACTTTCATTGGTAGGGTGGATTTTAGTGGTATGTAGTGATAGTGATTTGTTTTCATGTTACGACACATGAACAGCTTGTTTATACATCATGAGCCTCATACCTCTTTCTTCTTTTTGCACATGTTTGCTTTCAAGGAGAATGTAGCAACCAAAACTTTAATCTGCCTTTTAGCTCAATGCTAGATTGTTGGGAATTTATTGAGCAGATTAATGACTTTCATATACATTTACAGATAATATAAGCAAAGTATCACAATATTGGTACATGAAAACTTTAAGGTTCAACTTAATTCTGTTTTTCAAAACATATTTTAATAAAAGTGTGCATGTAAACATCTGTACTTGATTTTCATTATTTTGTCTTTATACCACATGAACTTAATTCATAAAGCTGGTCTTTTTCCACAATTGACTGTATCATATAATAAAACTAGCTTTAATGTTGTTTACATTTTATATCAAAGCATAAATTAAGGATTTTGGCAATAAGGATTTAGCTGCCAACTCATTTGATGTAGAAGAATGGCAACAGTTGCTTTCCATTGTTGAGCTTCTACTAAAAACACTGAAGTGTTATTTGTTTTTGATAGACGTATGAGTAGCTACAGATATTAACGATTTATGGTTTTGAAAAGGATGCTTTTTAAAAGGTTTCTAACCTGTAGTAACCAAGTCCAGGAGGTGTGAGTAATGGACATACCTAACCATAACCTCATATATGCTCTTTGCTTCGTAATATTTTTTTTAGTATGATTTTGCTTTGTTGAAACAAAGTGCTTAACAGGCTGTTTATTTGTTGTTATTTTGGCATTATAAATTGTGCCATTTCAGATCTCTTATCATGTGCTAATAGTTTTTTCAGCTTTTATTATCAGACTCTGCTTTTAATATTTATCCTGTTCTTTTTTACTCTACAAGTTCTCAAGCTAATAATGATATTAGAATTTTACTTGATGAGAAACAATGAAAATTAAATCTCTTAATTAAACAACGAAAGTCACAAATTTTGTGAGCTAAGAGTGTGTTAGACTCTGGTGTGGAGAGTGTAATGTCACTGGTTTCCTTATGCCAGAATGTTGATCAGCCTAATTATCCAAGAATCTTCTGGTTCTCTGGCATGCTACAGCTGTGACTTTCCCTTTGTCTCTGAAATAACTGCCTGCCATACTGCATATGCATGAGAGAATTTTTTTATATCAGTAATTCACTTACGAGTTTCATTGCTTATTAAAATGATACTGTTTAATATTATGTATGTTATATATAATGTATACTCACCACATATATGTATTACATATGTTATATATACATGTCACATATGTATTGTGTAATATATATACATTACAAATATGTATTACATATGTAATACACATTACATATATTATGTAATAGTATATACATGTTATATGTTATGTGTGTAATTGGTATAATACATGTATGTAATAAGTATATAATATGTAAAATGTATACATATCTATGTACATAGATACATCTATGTATAAAGATACTCCTTGTTTATCTGCTTCAATAAATTACACCCGCCATCTATTTGTAAAACATTAAAAACCAGCTAGGTAAAGATGAAATTCAGTGCAACTAAAGCTATTTCTTACATTTTTGTAAAAATGCATTTTTTCACTCTATCTTCTCCAAATAGGCAATGTATTATTTATCTCTTTTGACAATTTTCTTTCTTCACGTGGTTAAGTATGGATGTTTCTAATACAGTGGTTCAATTTTTTATTTCCATACTGTTGGTTATTAATGATAATTGGAACCATATAAAATGCTGTTCAAATTTCTAACAAGAACGTGGGTTTTCTGACGAGAGTGGATTTTCCAGATCTGTTCTTCTTTATCACTTTCAAAAGACTGCTTATTCCCTGACAATTTCTGTTCTATCTGCTCATTGTATTTTCAACAGGAATTTGATTCAGCAGGAAGTTGTTTGTGCCATAAACTCTACTTTTCCTGCTTAGTTGCTCTGTCACTCGAAGAATTTCAACTGATGAGGCAATTTTATTTGTCTTTCAATGACTTCATGTCTGAGCTTCTCATGCAAGGGAGACAATGAAGTCTAGAATATGGTTGTGATGTTATAGAATGATCAAAACTGACTCAAGTGGAGGGAACCTGGTGTGATCATAATCAGTGTTTATTAGTTAGGAATAGTTGTTGGTAATGCCTCTCTTTCTGGCTTGTAGATAGCAGTCATCTTGCTGTGTCCTTTTGTGGCCTGTTCTCTGTGCAGGTATGGAAAGAGAGAGAGAGATCTTTAGAGTCTGTTACTCTTCTTCTTAAGGCACCAGTCTTAAAGGATTTGGGCCCCACCCATATTATTTCATTTAACCTTAATTACCTCCCTAAAGGCCCCATCTCCAGATACAGTTTATGGCTTCAACACTGAATTCTGAGGAACACAGGTCAGTCTAAAACACAGTACAAACACATACAGAGCACATTCTGTAGATGGGTGCAAAAATAATTGTGTTTTTTGCCATTGAAAATAATGATAAAAAGAACATTACTTTTGCACCAACTTAATATGTGCCAAACACTCATTTAGAGACAACCTACTTTACCAATGGGGAAACTGAAATCCCAAGTGCTTAAATGTCTCACTCAAAGGTACAGTAATAAGGGACAGAGTTAAGATTCAAACCTAAGCAGCCTGGCTTCAGGGTCTATATCCTTACCGATTAGCTATTCTACCTCTAAAATAGTAGAGACATATTTAGAGATATTTCTTGCTAAATTTACTTAGGATATCGTCTTTAATGAGGTTTCTTTTGGCTTTGTGGAACACAATGTAAAAACTAGTTTCCAGCTGTCTTTTTTCTCAGTAATTCACTATCTATTGTAACAGTTAAGAGGGCAGACTCTAGAGATGGAGTTCCTGGGTTCAGGAGTGTCTTTTTCTGGAAAAAAGGGATAATAGAATCATTGACCTAGTTGGGATGTTGTGATACTAAAATGAGAGAACACATAGAAAGGGCTTAGACGTGGATCTGACACACACTTGGTAAGCAGGTGATTAGTGAAGTGAGGGTAGAAAATAAAGGGCGATCTGCCTACCTGCCTTAGGAAAGTCGTACCTTCTGCTTTGTTATAAATCCTACATGCCCACGCTAACTAGTAGCAAACACAGGCTGCCTTCACAGAGTTTCTATGCTCTGTCAAACATGCCAGCTAGATCTTTACTAAATCGATTTTTTTTTTCAACTTTTTTCTCTCTAAATGACTTTTGAAGATTTGAGGGCTGTATTTTGGTTCATTTTTGGCTTGTAGATTATTGGATTCCTGTTGAGCCAGAAGGTCCTTTTAAGTTGCAAGCTTAAAGGACAACTTCTACCCTTCTGGTATATGAATAGTACACATAATAGTACTAGCCCAGTGTGGGGACATGGTGTGTAAACATTCATGTGGTGTGTTAAATGCCACAGATGGAGGAACTAATTTTAGTTTGGGTTATTGGAAAGCATCAATAAGAAAACAAATCATTTCTGTTGGGTACTGAAGGTTGATGTTGGGTACTAAGTTTAATGTTGTTGGAACCAAATTACCAAGGCTACTATTGCTTCTGGGGGCAATTGTTTCTGTTTAAGGCAACTTATTTACAAATGTGACTTTGGTACCTACCCCATTTATGAGTGAATATGATTATTTTTATAACTCCTTATATATTGCCCACCTTTCCTTGACAAAGATGAGGTTGCTGGTCAAGTTAACAATGAGGTGTTTTATCTGTGATTTAACATTTGATTTATACTGTTCTATCAGCATTCTTTCTCAAGATCTACTTTGACTAAAGCCATGTATTTTTATGTCTTGGGTTAAGGGTTCAGTCTGTGACCATGAAAAAGATTGAAGCTATGGAGCCTCCATGAAAATTGAATTCCTAATCTTGGTCTAACAAATTAAAAAAATTAACTACAGTAACCATAAAACTCTAATAATAGTAGTATAGAAAATAAATGATAAAACAGATATGCTGAAAGAATATGTACTCAAACTTTAAAAGTATGATTGTTTACTTACTGAACATACCAAAAGAAATTATATTTCTAAATGCTTAATCAGTTTTTAACTAATGAATTTTCATTAGTCTGTGGTGGTTACTTTACATCTTATAATGCACCTTTCATCATTTGAATTTCTCTCTAACATACCTGTTTCCCTAGGAGTTATATATATGCTTCTGTTCCGCATGTAATCTGGCACCTCTCTATCTCTCTAACATACTTTTTCTCCAGCCTCTCCCTTAAACTAGATTTCCATCAGTTGAATTATGTACCATCCTCTGCTCTTACCTCTGCTCTTTGCTGTCTCACCTTCTCCATTCTCAACACAGCAGTTCCTCCCCTTTCTGGACTCAGCTCAGATGTCAAGTCTCCGTGGCCATCCTTCCGTAATATGACACTTCAAGTTTAGATAAATACTCTACCAAACCTATAAAAATACTTGCTCTTCTCAGAACCTTTATGAGAAAGAGTTTTGTGTATTGGTCTCCAGCCCCCTTATCTGGGCCATTGAACTGCTTTTCATCCATTACTTTATCCCAGTCACTTGAGTCCGCTGCCCAATATGCAGGAAGCACTCAAGAAATAGATATATGTTGAATAACTTAGTAAGTTTTATTTATTTTTACCTCTATTTTCCCCATGTTGTTTTAATTATTGCATTGATAGCCAGGGTCTTCACTGGGTACCATTAAGATATCAAAATGTGTGGATGTTTGAAACCAACAAATTGCTAATCTCTTAATTTTGGGCATCACATAAATCCTGAGGACAAGGTTATGAAGGTGACAGCAGAAACTGGTAGGTGGTGTAGGATAACAGGCACAGCTTGATTCTATGGGATTTTACATTCAGGAAATTTAAGGTATCTTTTATGTAGACTTAATTTCCTACTCCTTGAGTTTTTTTTATTTTTAATTGTGTTGGAATCTGTAAGATGAGTTCCAGTCAAACAAAGGACAGCTTTCTTGTGCTAAGGAGCTTTAAGCCTGGCTTCTGTTTGCTTGCTTTTGGTCCTTTCTGTGAATTACTGGACCCCAGAGCTCCAGTGACCTGCATGCACTTCAGAGTCCACGCAGTGGCCTGAATTTACTACCATTTCCTTGGATGGCAATAAGCTTAACGTCTGAAAAATTCCTGCACTGCAGGATACCAAGGGAGGTCACTGGAACTTGGTCTGGATAATAAGTTTTTGTCCTATCTGTTTCCCCTTGTCAGTGTTCCTCTGAACTCCTTAGAATGGAGATCCTTTTTTTTTTTAAACAAAAATTATCTACATTGATTTTCTTTAGTGAGCGAATAAGAAAATGCTGCATCTGAAACAAGAGTCATTTCAGAGATGGTATATGACAGTCCCACCAATGCAATGACAAACCATATTCATCATGATATAGATGCACTGGGGATCAAATACTGTGAAAATCACAGGCATTTCACTCTCATTCTCCATGTAATAAAGACAAAAACTATCAATAAAACTAAAAACCATTTGCCAGCCGTACACTCTGGAATAATAGTGACTTAAAGACCTGCTTAGTTCTCTGGACACATAGGATGTCAATGTTTTGTTTCTTTAGAGTCTAGATCAACAAAATGCACATTTTGTGTTAACATAGATTTTTATGTCATTTTATCAAAATTGAAAGCAGAAATCTTTTTATGGCAGCCTAGGAGTTACGCAATCCATCTTTTTGAATCCCTTTCATGTGCTATTTAGGAAGACTGCACAACTCAGAGTGTTGCCATTCCTCAGCCTTGGGGTAAGGGATCACTTCACCTGTGGTGTAGTTTGACTTGCTGCCCCCTGGGCTGCCTTGGCATTCATCCATGAAAGTACCTGATACTCTGTTTCATAGTTTATCCTAGCCCTTGCCTGTTAGAGGCCCCTCAAGTTTTGTCAGTCTTTGTGTGTTGGGGAGAAAATTTGCTTGCTAAATATCATCAGGTGTTAAGATAGGAATGTGAGGAGGAGGTATAGCTCCAGCCCAGGTGAGAAATTATGTTTTGAAATATATAGTCTCAGCACCATTGCCACTGGAGGTGGCAGTTCTAGAAGGCAGTCTGTAACTCAGAGTTTTATCTAGTCATACTTGACCTCACCTCTTAGTAAATAGGATTTCTGGAGAATAGATATGACATTAGCAAAGGTAGGCCCTGTTTCCTGTGACTACATAAGTGAAAGAGTTCTACTATTTTCACATTTTAGTGTAGCCAATTCATGTTCAGATATTAGAAATTTAGACCATCAATCTATTGATAATTGGTGGAATGTAACTCTCCTCTACCACTATTCAAGGATAAAATATACTGTAAATATATCAGTTGTCAAGGAAAATAACATGAAGCTGGACTCTTAACACCCGCTTTTTGGACAGGGTTGAATAATGGGCAGTGGTACTCTATTTTCTCCCTTTGTAGACCTTGCATGGGGTGTCCCTTTTTCCAGTTCTCTGTTAGGGCAGAGTGTGGCTATTGAACTGAATTTGTCCACTGATCCTACTAGACTGAGCTCTTTGGGGCAGCATGATCATCATCTCTGCACTTCTACACAGTACCTGGTCGTCTGTATTAGATGTTTAATTCATGTTTTGTGAATAAAGTTCCTTTTATAATAACTCCTGAATGATGTGTGTGTCCAATCAGCTAGAAATTATATTTCCTAATGGTTATGCTTATGAGACTCTCATGTGTCTAGCTTGAATATCCACTTGCATTTTACTGGATGTACCAAGACAGTAGAATACACATAGATTATATAGGAAAGGCGAACACCCTTACCAGGGAAAGTGGCTGAGATAAGCTAATACTTCTCAAAGAAGATAACCACTGCCTTCCAGCCTGATATTTTACTTCAACAGAATCTATAGAACATATTCTTCCTTAACAGCCCTGCACTGTTACCTCACAGGGATTGTCTAATTCCTTTGCAATAAACAGAGGAATAGACTTCAGATTGTACAAAAATGACAAGCTGCCTGTTACTCTGTAGATAATTTTGTCACTGACGTAGCAGAGTTCTTAATCAGACCTAAATTATTTTGAAGATATTATAAGCCATCCAGGTGCAGATGATCTTTTCTAATGTTTTATAAAATATTTTAGTTCAAATAAATTTAACAGTCTTTGGATGTCCCATCATTTCTGATGGTAACATTTCCTTGATATAGAAAAAAGTGTGAACTCTCAGCAAGGAATCCAGAATTCTAGCTCCAGATCTTCTACTAATTATTACATAGTCAACACAAATCACTTAAAGGTATTGGGCACTGATTTTTTTCACCTTAAAATATCGAGGTGAGATTATTGCAAAAATAGGAAGGAAAATACTTAAATTATGATGCTAGTTAGAGTAATAGCAAAATAATTGTGGATATATTTTTCAAACAAGATCATAATATATTTGCATTTTGTATAGTATTTTTACTCTAGTGCTGTATCTCGTGAATTAAAATATAAAATTTTCAGAACTTTAGACAAGTTTGTCATACATTCGCTTACAATTTTTTTTTGTTTTTTATTTTTGAAAGAAAAAGAGAGGAAAGAAAGTGAGAGTGAAAGAAAGAAAGAAAAGAATGTACGAGAGAAAGAAAGAGGAAGAGAAAGAGGGAGAGAGAACGGGATTCTTGTTCTATTGCCCAGGCTAGAATGCAGTCTAAAAATGGGTATTAAAAACCTCTTTTATGCCAATAATTGTG
>CAUYLG010048685.1:0-42514 GCA_963573385.1 Cacajao melanocephalus
GGTGAGCATTACACACTGGGGTCTGTTGGGGGGGAATTAGGGGAGGGACAGTGGGAGGTGGGGAGTTGGGGAGGGATAGCATGGGAGAAATGCCAGATATAGGTGAAGGGGAGGAAAGCAGCAAATCACACTGCCACGTGTACCTATGCAACAATCTTGCATGTTCTTCATGTGTACCCCAAAACGTGAAATGCAATAAAAAATATTTTTAAAAAAAAGTAACAGAAAACATGCAAAATATTAAGTTTAAAATAAATTAATATTTTCCTTCCCTTTTTACCTTCCCCAATAACCTGTCTACCAAGGCAATTAAGGCTCCCCACAAGAAGTAGGATACAGTAAACACTGAGTACTTTGCAAAATGAAAATGGTGGCTGTGTAATTTTAATTAGTGAAACAAGGAAGGAAAACCAGTAACAAGCAATTTTAGATAGATATACACACACAAGCACAACTGCTTATATGACTGGCCCGATGAAGTTTGTTTTTCCTTATTCTGATATCTTGATAATGCTGGGTTAACTTTCTATTTATGATTCATTGCTGACATCTGTCAATAATAACTATAATATGGTATATTGGCAGAGAAGGCCCACAGCTTTCATGCAATCTGAACATATCATACAAGAATATCTCTAAAATTATCTTTTCAGTGGTAAACTTAGTCCTTCTTGTATCAGTAACTAATGGTGGTCACCTAATTCCCTCTGTCAGCCTCTGCTCTTGAGAAAGGAGTCACAAGGACCAATAAGTGGGAACAATATACAGAGGTACTGTAACAGGCTCTAACAGAGCAAAAGTTTCTCCCATATTGCTGCCAGCTAAACCACAGCTACACCTAACTCTCTTTTCCAAAATCCGACTTGTCTAAATCTACCAAGAAGGATCCTTGGAAATTCTGAGCTACCAAGGGCCTGGACTTTCCTAATATAAAAGAGGATTGTCTTTCAGGGCAGAGAGCAAACCAAATCCTCTCTCCTTCCTCCACTTTTGTTGCTGTACTTACTACTACCCAGTGGAAGCCTGGTAGAAGACATGCAAAAAGTGGGCAAGAATACAGCCAGAGGTGTGTGTGAGTTAAAAGAAGTAAAAGGTAGACAGCTTCAAGTTTGTCCTCAAGAGTGAGTAAAGTAAGTGCCAGTAGCCTCCCTTATCTTGTCCTCTCATGGCAAAAGAAAACAAAGATGCCTTTTGCCTACTCCTTCACTCAGCATCTCATTTCTACAGGAAAACTTCACATGTACAGACTGCTTCATCTTACAATCATGTTAGTAACAAGGATGAGAGTAAAGGAAAAAAATCAAATGGCTTTGTGGAAAGTGAAGATGTCTGGCTGGTAGGCTCTCGGAACCAAGCACCACCTCCTGTGTCTTAGTCATGGGTCACCTGAGATAGTTCTCACATATATCCTTAATTTCCTAGCCCAATAATTCCATAGCAATAGGAAAGACTGTTAAACATTAAATATTTTTAAGACGTGGCCAGGCACAGTGATTCACACCTGTAATACCAGCACTTTGGGAGGTCAAGGAGGGCAGATTGCTTCAGCTCAGGAGATGGAGAAAAGCATGGGCAACATGGTGAAACCCCATCTCTACGAAAAGTTAGCCAGGAGTGGTGGTGGGCACCTGTGGTACCAGCTACATGGGAGGCTAAGCTAGGAGGATCCTTTGA
Source organism: Cacajao melanocephalus (assembly GCA_963573385.1). NCBI lineage: Eukaryota > Metazoa > Chordata > Mammalia > Primates > Pitheciidae > Cacajao > Cacajao melanocephalus. The sequence goes on from CAUYLG010048685.1 coordinate 1,675, forward strand.
GCCCAGGAGGCGAAGGTTGCAGTGAGCCAAGATCGCACCACTGCACTCTAGCCTGGGAGATGAAAGTGAAACCCTGTCTCAAAAAAAAAAAAAAGCTTATAATGTAAGCTTATTGTTCAACTTCCAGACATTCGACTTTCAAATACAGTTTTAAGAATGTTCTATGCCTAACACAATGGCACCAAATGCGAGACTATAAATGTGTATACACACAAACACTACAAAAATGACCGGACATCTGATCCAGTGGAATCCAATGGCCATGATAGAAAGATACTGAGGATACTGTAGAGTGCTACAGAAGTATGTCCTCAAGGGAACATAGCTCAATGGGAGATGTATTTGAGAATATAGGGGTCAATAAAAGAACTGCGTGTCACGGGGATTAGAAATAAGGTGCTGAGAAGATCTAATCTAAAATTAACTGCTCTGCCTTGGAAATTTTTTCTATAGTGTAGGAAATTCTGATTCTCAGAGCATATACATACAGGTAGGGGTAAATAAATAAAATGGGATTCTGGTAAAGCACTACATAGCTCTCCTCTCCTTATTCACTTAAACACAGAACCAGCCCTACATAATTTATTACTTGAGATTGTGCTCATCTTCAGAATATATTTAGCACATTCTTAATTATTTAAACTATCATCAGAGAAAAATGAGTATGTATATGATCATACATTTTTAATTGCTTATTATAAGAACTAATATATAGTGACACATATGGGTATTATTTTTAGACCTACAGAACCTATATCTCTTATCCTTAAACAAAAAATTTTAAGTGCTAAACCTAATATTAACATTTGGTATATACTATAAACCTTAAGTTCTATAACTGGAGTATATGAAAACTTTTTAGAATAAACTATTTCAAATGTAATTTCTCTTTGAGACTTCCTTGTATAAAGAACATTTAATATGTAATGGTGAGCCATTTTCACTATACAATTAGGTATTACATGAAATATAACATAATTTATAAAGGGCCAGGCAGAGTGGCTTGGGCCTCTAATCCCAGTACTTCAGGAGGTTGAGGTGGGAGGATTAACTTGAGGCCAGGAGTTCAAGATCAATCTGGGCAACATAGTGACATTAAATAAAAAAATTTTTTATTAAAATAATTTATAACAGTAGTGAAAATATATAAGTCAGTCTGCTGTAAGGAAGCTGTATATTTACCTACCAAACCAGAATAAAAATAATATTTACAAATTTTGTTCTTACCTATATTAAAATCAGTCAGAAATTTTTCAAGGATTCAAATTAATAGTCATCATAGTCAAATATAAATTATACTGTAACATTCTATATGCCATAATGAGTAAAAATTTGGAATTGTACAACATATTACAGCATTGTTTCTTTTCTTTTTTTTTTCTTTTTGGTTTTTTTTGATACAGAGTCTCGCTCTGTCACCAGGCTGGAGTGCAATGGCGCGATCTTGGTTCACTGCAACCTCTGCCTCCCGGGTTCAAGCAATTCTCCTGCCTCAGCCTCCGAAGTAACTGGGATTACAGGTGCCTGCCACCAAGCCCGGCTAATTTTTGTATTTTTAGTAGAGACGTAGTTTCACTATGTTGGCCAGGCTAGTCTCAAACTCCTGACCTCAGGTGATCATCTGTCTCAGCCTCCCAAAGTACTGGGATTACAGGCGTGAGCCACTGCACCGGGCTGCATTATTTCTTAAAAAATAAGCACAAGTAGTTCTCTGAAAACTACAGCCCAACTTCTCCTGTTATTTTTCAAATATCTTCAGCAGCATTTCAACCTATAAAATATTGTTCATATTTTCTACTTCAAAGAATGTACAAGAGATTAAAGAAAATAAGGACTACAAAGAACTTACAAAATTATTTCACTATTGTTACTTGGCTTTCCTGTGAAAGTAAAGAACTGTTTTAAAATTAAGAATTAGGAAGTCGATCTATGATAATGAGACTTTCATCATAATTTCATTTGTTGCAATGATTTGACCTACATGTTCCATAGTATTTGCTTTATGCAAAATATTTATATTTCAAATAAATCTCTCTGTGGTAAAGAGCAAACAAAAATCCAGTAAAATCAACATATTATTTAATCTTACATATAATATTAAAATGTTTATCATATGAGAAATATATTTAGAAAGGTGACTATAAAAAGATCTACTAGAATCAGGAAACTTTGGAGTAATGGAATTTTGCTATCAAAATTTCATTTTAAATCATGAAATGTTATAATTTTCCTCCAAGTAGAATCAGTCAAAAAAAAAAAAAAAAAAAGGAAAGAAAAAGAAAAGAAGTGTTAATGATATGTTATACGGTTTGGATGTTTGTTATTCCCCTAAATCTCATGCTGAAATGTAATTCCCAGTGATGGAGATGAGGCCTGGTAGGAAGTGTTTGGGTCATGAGGGTGGATCCTTCATGGCTTGGTGCTGCGTGATAGTGAGTTCTCAGAAGATCTGTTTGTTTTAAAGTGTGTGGCACCTCCTCACAACTCTCTCTTTTGCTCCGACTCTGGCGATGTGACACGCCAACTACTGCTTTGTCTTCCAACATGATTATAAGCAGTTCAATGCCTCAATAAATAAATTTCTGTTTCTTTAACCCACCTAGTTTGTGGTACTTTGTAAATAGCTGCCCTCAAAACTAAGAGTCCCTTTCTTCACTGTATGTAATTAACTCTTGTCCATTTTTAAAGCCATACTTGATCTTGTAATAGGTGACACAGAAGATTCTACATTCACTACTATAATCATGTCTATTTCTTGTTACCTATCTGCTCCCAGAACTGAACAGACTGCAAACTACATATTTTCAAAATGTTTGATAAGTAAATACAACTGGAAGAAATATATTTTAGGTTGTGAACCAATAGAAGACATAAAAATGAGCGAAAAATAAATAGGCAAATAAACAGCAAAAAATACATAAGGCAAAAAAGTGTCTTTTCTGCAAAAATCTAACTCATTTATCTATTAATATCATGTTAACAACATTAATGTATTAAGACATTTTTAGGATGTTGTTTATGAAAGATTTTCTGTAAGACTGAAAAATCATACTAAAGTCACATTACCTACTTTTCAAAAATCCATTAAAATGTACTTAAATCATAATTTAAAGCATTGTATTTTTCTCAAATCTACTCTGTACACACACACTTTATATATCTTCTTTTACTAAATGACACCTAAAATTCACATTCCTGTACCATAAAGTATCATCAGAAAAAAATTTACAAACATCATCAAAATGTCTGAGACAGAATACAGAAACAAAATTAAAGTCAGGCATAACTTAACATTCTAAGTGTGTTTTTAACCCATTTATGCCTAGTGTTCCATTATTGGAATGGTAAGCCTGTAGGAATTATTTACATCCTAGTTATCAAGGTCATTGCCAAGATCTGATTTTTCATACGAAGAAAAAAAAATGCACCCTCTGGCAAAAATGGGTTACACCTTACATTAACTACTCATTTCTTAATAATGACCACATATTCTATAAATGAGCTCTCAATACCTGCACATGAGCTGTAGTAAAATGGAAACTTTAAATTCAATAAATATTCATATTATTAAAAGTGCATATGAGGACACCTTAAACTCACAAGATTCACAAAACTTAATGTCTCTTTACTCCAATTTGAACATCAAAAGGTCTTATTGGTATTTCTTAATACAAATCTAACTCAATTCTTTTCTTAGGCAAGAATAAATGTATAGCCAATGCCTGAATTTGGCAAGATTTTGTAACATCTCAAAAATATATATCTTAGAACACATTAGAAGTATTTAGCAGACATGATGGAGGAGGGAAGTAGTTTGAAAAGAGAGGAATAGAAAAAGCATATCGATATACCTCAATCTTTTTAATAAGTGGTTAAAGAACTATTCGACAACTCCAAAATCCTTTTTATATGCACACCTGGGAAGAATACCTCCGTTACTTTATTCAGAGTTACAGTGATGTGGTTTTAGACCAGATGTTTAAATGTTACAGTATGTACATTTTCTTCCACTCTTCTAAGGCAGAAGTAAAGTAAGAGGAATATTTGACTTCACTCCACAAGAGACCTATTTAATAGTTTGGCAGTTATGTAAGTAAAGGTAGCTTGGCTAAGTCAATGTTGACGACATACAGAACGACATGATCCTAATGAGTTGGAAAATATTGGCCCTCATGAGAATAGACCAGATGCTACTGAGCTGAGAAAGCTACTGTATTATTGAATTTCATTTTTATGAGGTAAAATTTATTATTCAACCATTAAGGTATCCCACATGAAATCTTGCATAAAATACTTTAACAGTTACTTTCTGGAAAGTAGATTTTATTTTAACATTAAGACATAACTTAAATGAGGGATTCAAACACCCATTTGATCACCTTTAGATTTTAAAGTCTGTAAGTTATTTCCCTGCAAATACCAGATTAATGGAACTAAACTGTCAACAAAATAATGAACTTCTGAACAAGGGAAAGTGGTAGCAAGTCCTTGTTTTCCAGAGCAAACGAAAGCCATGTGTGACTTTATATTTAATCTTCTGTCAAAAAGAGAGGGTTAGAATTTCTGTGATTTAAGAACCATCAGAAACACGAATAACAAAAATATATAATTCAATAACCTGAGTAATACATATTTAGTTCAAATTTTAATCTCTCCTTTATCCTTTATAATTTATTAATTTTAATTAAATTTTTAATATTTGCTATAATTTCATCAATATTTTCTAATAAAGTAACAAACTTTATATACTCTATTTCTGATCTCATTTACCAGAGGTAGTTTGGTATTGCAGACATAATAGTAACACAAAATTCCAAAGGCCTGGCTTCAAAAAATGACTTAGTCAGTGAATAGCTGTGGGATGATACTTAAAAAAACACTAAATTGTTCCAAGCATAAATGTTCCCATCTGTAAAAAAAGGATACAGAACCTGCCAACAACAATATTCCTGGTAAGAAGCCAATGAAATTAATAAATGAGAAATATCTAAAATAGGCGAGCCAACTCAGTCTATCCAAGTAACTTTAATGGTAACCTGTACGTACATTATAGATGTACGTACTCACTAGATGAAAAATGCTTAACAGACAACTGTAAAGTACATGAAAAGTAGATGAAAGTATAGAGTTTCGTATTTCTTTTTTTTTTTTTTTTAATACTTTAAGTTCTGGGATACATGTGCAAAAGGTGTAGGTTTGTTATATAGGTATATGCGTGTCATACTTAGTTTGCTGAACCCATTAACCTGTCATCTACATTAGGTATTTCTCCTACTGCTATCCCTCTCTTAGCCCCCCACTCCCAACAGGCCCTGGTGTGTGATGTTCCCCTCTCTATGTCCATGTGTCCTCATTGTTCAACTCCCACTTATGAGTGAGAATATGTGGTGTTTGGTTTTCTGTTCCTATGTTAGTTTGCTGAGAATGATGGTTTCCAGCTTCATCCATGTTCCTGCAAAGGACATAAACTTATCCTTTTTATGGCTACATAGTATTCCATGCTAGATATGTGCCACATTTTCTCTATCCAGTCTATCATTGATGGGCATTTGGGTTGGTTCCAAGTCTTGGCTATTGTGAACAGTGCTGCACTAAACATATGAATGCACCTGTCTTTATACTAGAACGATTTATATACCCTTGGGTATATACCCAGCAATGTGATTGCTGGGTCAAACAGTATTTCTGGTTATAGATCCTTGAGGAATCGCCACACTGTCTTCCACAATGGTGGAACTAATTTACACTCCCACCAACAGTGTAAAAGTGTTCCTATTTCTCCACATCCTCTCCAGCATCTCTTGTTCCTGACTTGATGATCGCCATTCTAACTGGTGTGAGATGGTATCTCATTGTGGTTTGGATTTGCATTTCTCTAATGGCCAGTGATGATGAGCTTCTTTTCATATGTTTGTTGGCTGCATAAATGTCTTTTTTTTTTTCCACTCTTGGAGTTTTGCTCGTTGCCCAGGCTAGAGTGAAATAGTGCAATCCAGGCTCACTGCAACCTCCACCTCCTGGGTTCAAGCGATTCTCCTGCCTCAGCCACCTGAGTAGCTGGAACTACAGGCATGCACCACTATGTCCTGCTAATTTTGCATTTTTAATAGAGACAGGGTTTCTCCATGTTGGTCACACTGGTCTGGAACCCCCGACCTAAGGTGATCCATGTGCCTTGGCCTCCCAAAGTACTGAGATTATAGGTATGAGCCACTGTGCCCAAGCATAAGTCTTTTTTTGAGAAGTGTCTGTTCATATCCTTTGCCCACTTTTTCATGGGATTGTTTTTCTCTTGTAAGTTTGTTTAAGTTCCATGTAGATTCTGGATATCAGCCCTTTGTCAGATGGACAGATTTTCTCCCATTGTGTAGGTTGCCTGTTCACTCTGATGATAGTTTCTTTTCTGTTTTTTTTTTTTCTTTCTTTTTTTTTCTTTTTGACAGAGTTTTGCTCTTGTTGTCCAGGCTGGAGTGCAATGCCATGATTTCGGTTCACTGCAACCTCCGCCTTCCAGGTTTAAGCGATTCTCCTGCCTCAGCCTCCAGGGTAGCTGTGATTACAGCTGCGCGCCAACACGCCCAACTAATATTTTGTATGTTTAGTAGAGATGGAGGTTTCACTGTGTTAGTCAGACCGGTCTCAAACTCCTGACCTCAGGTGATCCACCGCCTCAGCCTTCCAAAGTGCTGGGATTACAGGCTTGAACCACCACATCTGGCCAATGATCGTTTGATAGTTTCTTTTGCTGTGCAGAAGCTCTTTAGTTCAATTAGATCCCATTTATCAATTTTGGCTTTTGTTGCCATTGCTTTTGGTGTTTTAGTCATGAAGTCTTTGCCCATGCCTATATCCTGAATGGTATTGCCTAGGTTTTCTTCTAGGGTTTTTATGGTTTTAGGTCTTACATTTAAGTCTTTAATTCATCTTGAGTTAATTTTTGTGTAAGGTGTAAGGAAGAGGTCAAGTTTCAGTTTTCTGCATATGGCTAGCAGTTTTCCCAACACCATTTATTAAATAGCAAATCCTTTTCTCATTGCTTGTTTTTGTCAGGTTTGTCAAACATCAAATGGTCGTAGATGTGTGGCATTGTATCTGATGTCTTTATTCTGTTCCATTGGTCTATATATCTGTTTTGGTACCAGTACCATGCTGTTTTTGTTACTATAGCCTTGTGGTATAGTTTGAAGTCAGGTAGCATGATACTTCCAGCTTAGTTCTTTTTGCTTAGGATTGTCTTGGCTATCTGGGCTCTTTTTTGGTTCCATATGAAATTTAAAGTAGTTTTTTTAATCCTGTGAAGAAATTCAGTGGTAGCTTGATGTGGATAGCAATGAATGTATAAATTACTTTGGGCAGTATGGCTATTTTCATGATCTTGATTCTTCCTATCCATAAGCATGGAAAGTTTTTCCATTTGTTTGTGTCCTCTCTTATTTCACTGAGCAGTAGTTTATAGTTCTCCTTGAAGAGGTCCTTCACATCCTTGTAAGTTGTATTCCTAGGTATTTTATTCTCTTTGTAGCAACTGTGAATGGGAATTCACTCATGATTTGGCTCTCTGTTTGTCTATTATTGGTGTATAGTAATGCTTGTGATTTTTGTACACTGATTTTGTATCCTGAGACTTTGCTGAAATTGTTTATCAGCTTAAGGAGATTCTAGGCTGAGATGGTGCGGTTTTTAAAATATACAATCATTCATCTGCACACAGAAACAATTTGATTTCCTTTCTTCCTCTTTGAATACCCTTTGTTTCTTTCTCTTGCCTGACCGCCCTGGCCAGAACTTCCAGTACTGTATTGAATAGGAGTAGTGAGAGAGAGCATCCTTGTCTTGTGCCGGTTTTTAAAGGGAATATTTCCAGGTTTTGCTCATTCAGTATGATATTGGCTGTGGGTTTGTCATAAATAGCTCTTATTATTTTGAGATATGTTTCATCAATACCTAGTTTATTAAGAGTTTTTAGCATGAAGGGGTGTTAAATTTTATCAAAGACCTTTTCTGCATCTATTGAGATAATTAAGTGGTTTTTGTCATTGGTTCTGTTTATGTGATGGATTATGTTTACTGATCCGCATATGTTGAACCAGCCTTGCATCTCAGGGATGAAGCTGACTTGATCATGGTGGCTAAGCTTTTTGATGTCCTGCTGGATTTGGTTTGCCAGTGTTTTATTGAGGATTTTTGCATTGATGTTCATGAGGGATATTGGCCCGAAATTTTCTTTTTTAGTTATGTCTCTTCCAGGGTTTGGTATCAGGATGATGCTGACCTCATAAAATGACTTAGGGAGGAGTGTTGGACATAATCTTTTAAAGACTTAGCATTGTATCAAGTTAGATTTGAGAGGACTGAGACACTAACAATAGAATATTTCAAGCATTATTCCATGAATTGAAGATGATACAATATTTTAGGCAGGGCATCAGATTTCCAGTGGTGATTCTCTTTGTTTTTACTATAGTGTTTAGTAACATGGTGTGAATCTTAGTGAGATTCCCTTGTTCGTTAGGCGTTACTTCCTTCTTGCTGTTTTTTGGATTCTCACTTTATCTTTTGATAGTACGATAATAGTGTGTCTGGGTACAGATCCCTTTGAGTTTTTATTCTATTTAGAGTTTATTGAGCTTAGTTTTAAGCTAATGATTGAACAGAGATTTCCTGAAATGTTTTGATTCAATGTCTCCAGTCTTTTCTGAGGGGTTCTGTATGTGTGTTGGGGCACACCTTCAATATTCCAGCAGTGAGTTTACAACTCTGCCTTAGCCTTCACTTCCTGCTTGTGCAGAGCCTCAAGGTCAGCTAGAGGTGAGGGTTTAGGGCCTTCTCAGGTCTTTCCTGGGCATGCACACAGCTATGGCCATCTTGATTCTCAAGGATATGTCAGAACTTTCCAAAGTCCCCTGTAAACACCTTACTTCCTTGTTTTTCCTTACTACTAAAAAGTTTTTTGGTCAGAATCTTATTAGCCCCAGCTAGTATTATCATGTCAGGTAGCTGTGATGTTAAACAACTGCCACTAATTGTTTTTGACAAATGTCCCAGGGATAGGGCAATCCATACAGAGAGAACTCTGAGGTCAAAGAAAAGCAAGACTTGAGAGTGGAGCTTCCATAACACCGTCAGACAGGTCAAATAGTGACAGTTTTCTGAGTATGAGTGTTTGGGGAGCTCCAAAACCCACTCTTCTTTCTCCAGGGGGTGCTGAGCTGCATTTTTCAAAGCAACTGTATTTATAAGTCCACTAATTTTCAAGGCTACCCTTGAGCTTGAGAGAGAGAGAGGTTGGAACAGGCAAGTTCACATGTCACAGAACTTGCTGTTATTACTGACATTCATTTAGTTTTTCTTAAATAAATTCTCCTTGGGTACCTGTAACCTTTCAGTTAATTTCGAGAGTTCCAAAAAAGGTGATTTGGGTACTTTTAGCTAGTATGCTGCTTACTTTTATGGAGGAGTGGGCTTTGGGTGGTCATTACTCTACTCTTTCAGAAGTGCTCCTCCATAAAATTCTTGACATGCAAATAGCGGAAATGCTGGTTTCCTTGGTGCTGTACCTGCCACATATTTTTAATTCTGTTCTCTCTCGGTTCATAGAAGTACAAGAAGTAGATTGGCAGGTCGGCTGCCCAGACAGCAATTTTGCTGTGGGTGGCATATCAGGTCCTCTCTCCCATAGACCCACAATCTCTATGACTGATATACATGATAGCTTCCTTCCCCTGACATTGAGTGGGTATATTTTTCCCTCTGCTTATGGGAAAGAGCTAAGGGAAAGTTGAAGCCCTCTCCACTGAGCCAGTGATTAGGATGACCATATAACTTATCACTGGAAACAGGATGCTTTTGATAGTGAGACGTGGATACTGAAAATAATTTATGTATGTGTGTGAAAAGCAAGAAAGAGAAGTGGAGAGAGGAAAGAGGGGACAGGAAAAGAGAGAGATTTCTTGACCACCAAGTCAATTTTACAAAATTGGTACCTCTGAAGATAGTTTTATTTAAAACTTTTCAACACAAGTTTGTATTTATTTATTTATTGACTGAGTCTTACTCTGTTGCCAAGGCTGGAGTGCAGTGGCATGATCTTGGCTCACTGTAACCTCCGCCTCCTGGCTTCAAGCAAGTCTCCTGCCTTAGCCTCCCAAGTAGCTGGGATTACAGACGCACGCCACCACACCTGGCTAATTTTTGTATTTTTAGTAGACACAGGTTTTCACCATATTGGCCAGGTTGGTCTCGAACTCCTGACCTCAGGTGATCCACCCGTCTTGGCCTCTCAAAGTGCTGGGATTACAGGTGGGAATCACTGCATCTGGCCAAAACAAATTTTCATATAAAGTAAATAAAAAATATCTATGTACATTAAAGCAAAACAAATAGGTGCTTTTAATGTGGGTTATCTAAATTTTAAAAAAGCAAAATAACCATACATACTCATATGTGTTTATGACTTTCTTAAAATTATTTAACACTGTATTTCTGGTATTTTCCCCAAAGACGTATGCTTTAATATAGTCTAATTATTTTTAATTTTTAAAGAATTTTCCTGAAAGCTTCTTCTAAGTAGAATTTTATGATGAGGAAATTTGAAGTGTTTCATGTCTTCCATGGACTCTTCTCTCTGTGCTCTCCTATTAGATTTTTAATTTGAGGAAGTCCTCTCTCTGGAAGTGCTGAGGGGCCTGCTAAGCTCAGAGCAAATTTTGCTAAACCTATGAAACTCTCAATACTATTTTTAAAATACTGAAATTGTAAATATTTTAAGCAAATATTTTTGTAAATACTGTCTTTGTGTCTCCATTTAAGATGCCAGTCATTGACAAATGTTTTTACAAGACAAAATTAATCAAAGAAGTTGTTTCTATTGATATTCTTTTAATTTTCTATTAAATTTATATGCTGCAAAATCACAGAGCCTCTTAGTTTTATCCCATTGTGGTACAAAATATGAACTTATCCAATTAAAAATAGGTGCTTTATCAGAAAATTCTACAGGCTGAAATATCTCCAGGCGAGATTATAGAAATTCAAAACCCACTTGAGCTCTCCTCAGTCTATGTATGTTGAAAACCTCACTTGCTTTTGAAAGAATAAATTTCAATGAACTATTTTCAACCTTTCTTTCCTATAATTACAAATTACCAAAACTTCAAAGGTTGGAGGTTTTGTTGTTTAATTATTGAATAATTTGATCAAAACTTATTTTGAACAAAATGCAACCAAAATTTAGAAAAATTTTAAAAAATATTTGATCTGTTGTAAGACTTATTTTGATTCACAGAGTGTTTCTTCACAGAACAAACATTTTGACAATGGGACAGACAATAGAGAGCCAAGAGAGAAAAGAGCCTATTGTCGTGCTGAAGTTGTTTTTTGTTTAACAACGTAAAAATTACCAAAACATTTTGTATTTGGTGTGCTCTTTGCTATATAAAAATATCTGGGGCTTTTTTTTTTTTTTTTTTTTTTTAGACGGAGTTTCACTCTTGTTGCCCAGGCTGGAGTGCAATGGCATGATCTCAGCTCACTACCACCTCTGCTTCCTGGGTTCAAGCTATTCTCCTGCCTCAGCCTCCCGAGTAGCTGGGATTATAGGCATGTGCCACCACGCCTGGCTTATTTTGCATTTTTAGTAGAGATGGGGTTTCTCCATGTTGGTCAGGCTGGTCTCGAACTCCTGACCTCAGGTGATCTACCCGCTTTGGCCTCCCAAAGTTCTGGGATTACAGGTGTGAGCCACCACACCCGACCAAAAATATCAGTTTCGACAATGACAGTTTCTATTCTGGCTGTTAGAAAAATACATGCATATCACAACCAATTCCAAGTATGTTTCTTTTCCATAGGTTTCCTAATTTGGTAAGAATATTATTAAATCACAGCACAGGGCTCCACTTAAATGCGGCTTCATAAGATCCCTACAAAAACATATAGTTTTGTCTTAACTGAATTTACCGTATAATTCATAGTCATATCAGGTGCTTTCATCTTCAACAGAACCAAATTCTAAAAACTTTCATTTTATTCCATGAGTTGAACGAAAAATCAAATTACTATTGTAATTAAGTTGATTTTCTATTTGAAGTGCCTGGTGATACTGATCTGAAACTGGCATCTCTCAAGTCTTCTCATATTTTGGAGCTGGGGCACCAGCAGCTATGGCTTCACATTCTGAAGTTTGCAAGAAAGCTCAGAAGGGGTAAGGTTATCTTAGAAAAACCAGCATTTAAAGGTTGAGACGTGAAGGGAGAAGATGTGATAGCTTGGACAGTTTCCATGGGATATCAGGCGCCCCTGCTGGGTGGAGCTTTAGGTTTGGGACACCTCATGGCTCCCTGGACAGCCATCACAGGTTACTCTCTTCCAGCCATTCTCTCACCATTGCTCTGTGGGCTGGGTCTGGAGCAGGGGCTTTTAAGCACAGCATCCAGCCAATAAAGCCAGCACCACAGGCAGGCGCTTAGCTGGGCCTTCCAGACCATGGGGACAGTAACGATGCCCCATGTGTGTGTTATGCAGTCTTCCCACTTTGGCAGGAACATGAGCTATTCCAAGCCCCATGTGTGCTTTGAGAACCCACCTGCCTGCTTCTTCGTGGTGGTTGGCCCTTCCTGGCAGTGGTTATTTTCATGGATGTGTAGATCCACAAACAGCTCTGTGGATGGTAGAGCCTGCTCCTGGGGAAGCTGCCTCCTCCCTGCTGTTCTGCCCTGAACATTTCTGCTCCCATTACCTCCGTGACCTTCTGTCTTCTACCTTCGCTGCTCACCAAGACGTCCGGGGTCTGTTTGGGTGCTCCCTCCCTGCCCTTCGGCCTGGAACTTCCTCCACGCAGCAGATGGGCAATCCTGGGTTCCCTTTTTGTTTTTCTTCACTTAGGGAGTGTGGTCCTGCAATGCCAACTGTCTGAAAATCTTATATTTTTGTCTGATTTTCTAGTTACTTAAGCAAAGAGAGTAAATCCAGTCCCTGTGACTCCATCTTTGCCTGAAACAAATGTCTTAGGTTTTGCCTTTTTTTTTTTTAAGACAGAATCTTGCTCTGTTGCCAGGTGCCAGGCTGGAGTGCAGTGGCGCAATATCGGCTCACTGCAACCTCTGCCTCCAGGGTTCAAGCAATTCTCCTGCCTCAGCCTCCCAAGTAGCTGGGACTACAGTCACATGCCACCACGCCCAGCTAATTTTTGTATTTTAGTAGAGATGGGGTTTCACTATGTTGGCTAGGATGGTCTCGATCTCTTGACCTCGTGATCTGCCCTCCTCGGCCTCCCAAAGTGCTGGAATTACAGGTGTGAGAGGTTTTGCCTTTTGATAGGTAGAGAGCTTGATTTCTTGGCAAGATTTCTCTGTCCCAAAGAGAACAGTCTCTTGCCCTTTTGCCGTTTTGGTAAGAGGGTGTGGAGATAATAGATCAGTAGGGTAAGAAGTACTTGAGAAGTAGGTGGAGAGATTTTGCCAAGCAAAGATAAACAATTATAGGCTATGTAATTATTTTCTTCCTGGGGTGATTTGAGTCAGTCTTTTTTCCCCCCTGAGAAACTGAGATGAAGGCATCAGAGGGGAGGATGCCTCTCTCCACTTAATCCACCCACGCTGGAACCTGTCCAGCCTCTTTGCAGAGGCACAGCGTGAGTGGGCAGGAATGCAGTTGAATTCAGGGCAGAGTTTTCTTTTAATCACTCTGCAGCAGACATGTGGGACACAGAGCCCTGGGTAGAGATTTATCTCTTCACTGAGCTCTGGTCATACCAGAGTGCACACACCTGCATACACACCTGCATGCACACCTGTACACAATGGAAATCCTTGGCATGTGAGTCTTTATAAAAAGGCATCATGCATCCTCATTAAACATAATTGTGTTGACTCAGGATGAATACTAAAAAGACAAATTAACGTTTTATGGTGTGTTTCAGGTCTTTGGTCTGCTGTTTTTCAGCCGGTGTTTTTCTGGCTCTGCCCTGCCAGCTAGCTCTTCTCACTACCTGCATGGTGCTTGTCTAGATAGTCCCTCTTCCTGGCCATAATTTGCTACTTTCAAGTCAATATGGAATAGAGACAAGATAACAAAATTTGTTATATGGACCTGTTAATCAAGAGTGCTGAAGACCAGGGTAAATGCAGGGGCCGGAGTGGGGGGTGCAAGGAAGAAGATTCCCATTTGTCCAAAACACTGATTTTGTGTCCACTGTTGCAGCTGCTGCAGGGCCTGCCTGGTGCGTCGTGGATGAGACCTGGTAGAGCAGGAAGCTGTATGTCTTCTGTACGTCCGAAATAGGCGGCTCCCTTAATTTGGTTTCCTGGCCATTTCCTGCTGCCTTTTGGGGGCTATCTGTAGGTGTTTCTTGTCGTTTCATGACATATCAGTAATGGCTGAATAGATTCAGAAACAGGCACAAGTTGTATTTGTAGATGTCAAATACCAGCTGTATTTGGAGGTGGCAGATTTATCACTGAGATGATGGTTGATTTTAAGTGGTCTCTGTGCTTATTCAAAAGGTATATCTAGAATAATTAACAGCTGGTGATTCTGCTAAATAATTGACAAGTAAGTGCAGAGAAGGCCCAGCTGTCAGTGCACATCGTGAATTCAACCAATGCCTCATTTGCCCCTTAATAAGCGTTTCCCATTTTAAATGCTTGCACAAAATACTTAAAAAGAAATATGAAGCTGGAATAGGAATTTTGGTTCCTATTGAGAACGGTCTGCCCAGATAATCTTTAAAAGAAATTTTAGATATGGTGTGACTCTGGCATCCTTTACCAGTAATGTCAACACACATCGGCTTAAAAGTTTCTGTCTCGTATTTTTAGGAGGGGAAACAAGTTTACGGATTGGTTAAGCCGACTCCTGCTCTGAAAATTGAGAAAAAAAGCACATATAGGAAATACTCAAAATTTAAAAAAATTTACAATGTTTTTTTTTCTTATTTATTCCTCATGGTGACATATTTTGACCTATTCTGATGTTCTGCATAGTAGGCAAGTTCCTGATTGCTATGTGTGTTAGTCTGTTCTTACGCTGCTAATAAAGACATACCTGAGACTGGGTAATTGATAAAGAAAAAGAGGTTTAATGCACTCACAGTTCCACACGGCTGGGGAGACCTCACAATCGTAGTGGAAGTTAAAGGAGGAGAGAGGCACGTCTTACACAGGGGCAGCAAGAGGGCCTGTGCAGGGGAACTCCCATTTACAACACCGTCAGATCTCATGAGACTTATTCATTACCACGAGAACAGTACAGGAAAGACCCACCCCCACGATTCGGTTACCTCCTGTTGATTCCCTCCCATGACACGTGGGAATTATGGAAGCTACAATTCAAGGTGAGATTTGGGTGGGGACACAGCCAAACCATATCACTGTGGTAGAAAGGTCAGGGGACTCCAGCTCTGCCCCAGATCTGCAGAGGAGCTCCTGGCAAGGCACAGCTTCTGGATGTCATGACTTCTCCCTTAAACATTTTTTAAAATTAAACCAATGAAAACATAGAATTTCTCACACAATGCTGATTTTTTGGCATGTTTTCACATTTTTGTATTTTTTAAATCTCAAAAAATAGTTTATACTTTTAATGATAATATAGAGGTTGGGGTTGGTGGAACACATGAGTCAATGAAAGCATGGAAAACTGACTTTGTATTTATCTTATCAACAACCTAGTTTGTTAACCAAAAGTCACTGAGGCTACTCATTGTCCTTTTACAAACTTCCCTATGATAATTCCTTTAATGTTGGTTCTTTTATGAGTTCTGAAGTTATTTCAAAAGTTATATTGTTGCTTCACTCCTTTCCATATATTTCTACCCACCAAGAATATTTTGACCAAAAACAGAAAGTGTTTAACAACCAGCTTTCGAGGGATGGGTGGGAAGCCCTACTATAACATTTATCCACTTCTGTGGTATAAACATCTCACCCACGTGGACACCCAGCTACCAAGGTGTTATCACTGACCAAGCTGTTGGCAAGAGCTGTGTGCAATTGGCTCTGTGCCCCACAGAGCAGGCTCCAGATCACCATTGCGTGGATGAAAAATATACCTTCTTGTATTAATTTCCCCAAAGGTACATGTATTTCAAGATGCAGTTTTTAAATATCTTGAATGTGGGGCAAACTCAACATTTTGGATTAAAGGCTATGTTTCTTGAAACAGTTGATCTTAAACTATCTTTTTACTGCGAGTACTCATGTTTCTATGGTAAATACAGAACTTACACAAAATAATGAGTCCTACAGATAGTAAGCAGTCAAGACTTTAGAGTTCTCATTCATATTTTACCACAAATTGCTTAGCAGTCAATGAGAAATAGTAACCAGATGTCTAGATTGTTTCTTTCTGGTTTCACCTGTATATACTGAAATTTTAAAAAATGACATAACATCTGCATATCATAATTTTTTACTCTGCTTTCTAGGATTCTAATGAGTTTATAGGAGAACTGTTAATTGGAGAAATAATTTTCTAGGACCTGCTTTATTTTGATTGCAGAAAAAATAAACATTTTTTATGCATCATATATAAGTTGGTAAGGTTATCTGGGAATTTGTTTTTATGAATGAAATATGCCCATATAAGATGTGATTTTTTACACGATTACATAGAAGCTTAGCTATGATTTCTTTTTCTTTGACATCTATAATACTGCATTTTTATTGAGTGGCCACTCTGCTCTCAGCATTTGATGAGGTGCTGTGGAATGTTTTGGTTTGTATAAGACATAGATTTGACCATCAGGAATTTGTGGAACATAAGAGAGTGGAAAGAATTTTGTTTTTTGTAGCATTGTGGTGAATGTCAGTTGTCGTATTAGGATTTTTCAGAGAAACAAAACATATATATATATGTATATACAGACACACACACATATGCACACAAGTATATGTGAATATAAATGTATATATATATAAATATATATGTATATATATAGGTTATATATATAGGCTTATATAGGTTTATATATTTGTAACCTATATAGGTTTATATAGGAATATATATAGCTACAGTACTTGGTATCTCTCTCTCTCTCTCTATATATATATATATATGTATATATACACACACACACATATATCTATACAGAGGTTTATATATTTATATGTGTGTATATATATATATGTATCTAGATATCTGTATATGAGATTTATTAGGGGGATTAGTTCACATGATTACGGAGGCTGAGAAGTCCCACTTTGGGCCTTCTGCCAGTTGGAGAACCAGGGAAGCTGATAGTGTCACTCAGTCCAAGGCTGAAGTCCATGGAACCAGGAGAATCTATGGTGTAATTTCGGTCCAAAGCTGAAGGCCATGGAACCAGGAGAATCTGTGGTGTAATCTCAGTCCAAGGCTGAAGGCCGTGGAATCAGGAGACTCTGTGGTGTTATCTCAGTCCAAGGCTGAAGGCCGTGGAATCAGGAGAATCTATGGTGTAAACTCAGTCCAGGGCTGAAGTCCTGAGAACACTGAAGAGCCTGGAGTTCTGATGTCCAAGGGCAGGAGAAGAAGTGTCTCAGCTCCAAAAGTGAGACAAGTGAGCACATTCTCTTTCCTCTGCCTTTTTGTTCTGTCTGGGCCTCAGCTGACTGCATGGTGCCCTCCCATATGGGTGAAGGCGATCTTCCCCACCTAGTCCATTCAGACTCATACACTAATAGCCACTGGACACACCTTCACAGACACACCCAGAAATAATGCTTTGCCACGGGAGTCCTCATCCCTCCACTCACAGAGTGGTACTGGTCCATGGCCAGTTAGGAACCCGGCCACACGGCAGGAAGTGAGCATTACCCCCTGAGCTCTGTGGCCTGTCAGATCAGCTGCGGCATTTGATTCTCACAGGAGCACGAACGATGTCAGTCTGAGTAATTTGAACTGGAGACAATGGGGATATATGGGAACCTTCTGAGTTTGGGATTTCTATGATCAAAAGCCGTTTTTAAGGAAGAACAATCTGACGAGAGTGTGCAGATTTCGTCTGTGTCCCTTCAGGAAACAGTCTCTGCTGCAATTTATTACAGGCCTGCCATCAACATTGCAGGGCTTGGGATAGGGGTACAGATGGAGACTCACACACTACGTGTTTAACATTTAAAAGTTATAAACCAAACTATTGATGACTAAAACAAAAATTCCTAACATTTGTCCATAATCAGTATTTGTTCATAAAACAAAAATATATGTAAAAGTATATGTTTTAAGACTAAAGTTGGAAATGTGAAATCATTCAAATTGCGGATTTGATTAGAATAATTTTCTTGCTTATATTTACTGTTTTGATCAATAGCTAAATTTTCACAAAATAAACTTGTAATGCCCTGTTCTCAAATTTTGCGTAGGTCATGAACAGACAGAAGTCTGTTCATCTTTACTATTTTTAGTTTTAAAGAATCTAAACAGGTTTTTCTCTGTATATTTTCTGTTGCTATTTCCATTTTTTTCTCTAAGCTGCATTTTTATAATTTCTATTTCTAGCAAAATACCAATTTTCATCCATTCTTGAGATGTGAAGCAGGCCCTTTGTAGGGAAAGCTTGTCAACCAATCCGTAATCTAAAGGATTAGAAAGGAAAATGTAGTTAAATTCATAATAGGAAATTTGAACATTTTACCAATAAAATATAAATGTAGACAAATTAAGAAAAATTAAGGCTATTTTTCATATTTTTCAATAGTACTATTTTTTCGTTAAAAATACTCAAAATTATTAAAATTAAAAGGCAAAATTAATAAGTATTCAAAAATCAAAATTATTCCAATAAAGTAAAATGTAAAATTTAATTGTTACAAAATTTAATTAAATATTTTTATAAAAATGAATGCATTTCCTAATGCTAGTGTTTAATGTATATCTAGTTTGGTTATAAAGAATCATTATCATACTTTATGAATGCTACACCTGGAGTCCGTGTTATAATTCCCTCATGGTGAATTTAGGCCTACATATATAGAGAGATTGAAGAGTCATCTGAATTGCTTATATCACAGAATATTACAGAGTCTCCCTCAGCCCCCTTGCACAGCCATTGCTAATGCCATGCTAATTAATAACCTTAACAAGCCCCAGCCGGAGCTGGCTTTAGGCTCTCCAAGGGAGGGCGTGGCAGTGAGGCCTGAACCCCATGCAGCTCGGGTCCTGACTCATCGCTGACGCTGCAGGTGCAGAGCGTGCACCCTGAGGGCACTTAGGGGTGCTGCCTTTGTTTGGAGGATAAAGAGCGGAGATGTGGGTCCTGCTTTCCAGGGCCTACGCAGGAGAGCAGCTGCCAACTGTGAGCTGGCCCCCAGGACCCAGGCTCTGTCTGCCAGGATACAGCTATTTTTCTGGTGTTTGTTCTCTGCAGGGCCCGACCTGACCCCTGCCTCTCGCAAGAATGTGAGTTAACTCTAATTTTAAATGATTTTTTCCTCTCCATCTGGCTTAGCACCACAGATTGCTATTCTGAGTTTTAAGCTGTCATTTGTCCATGGGTGGCATGGATTGTCAATATCAACAATAAATTGAAGGGAGGAGGAGGTGGCCCTGTGCTCTGGTTGGCTGGTTAACAACTCTTGAGAATTTTCTCAGAAGGGGCTTGCTGTATAGATCTCCATCAGGATTGACTAACAAGAGATGGTCCGTCCTTCTGTTCCAGTTCAGCCTTTTTCACCTTAGTGAAGTAATTGCAGATAGCTCTAGAGAGACAGGGAAAGAATATTTGGTTTCCAGAGAAAATAACAGAACAGCTCCCAGTGATTCCCTAAATGGAATTTGGAATTATGACTCTCCTTGGCTCATTGAAGCATTGCTAGCTCTGATTCCGGCCTGCTCTGGCAAGCTGCATGTAATACTTCCATTAATGCTATATTACATTGCAGCAAGCAAAAAGCCAGAAACATTTCCTTTGCAAGGGTAAACCAGCCTTTTGTCTTCCTTACTTATAGTCTAGGACCTCACCACAAAATAAAAATAATCATTCTGGATGTTTAGAAATGTCAGATCAGAAAGACAAAGATAGAAATCTAAATTAATGTAAGCCTGGGCTGAGCTGCTCTGTGTACATGTCCATTTGAATGGATGGAAAAGACTTTGAAACAATTCATGCTCTGACAAAATGCAAGTAGTGGTATGAAGCGTGTCATTTGTGTCTGTTTGCCTCTTCCTCTACCCTCTCTTTTAGGCTTGAATTGTTTCCTGAATTTCTAATGTTCAGTGAGGGACTGTATTGAGCTGCTCGTGTCTTATGAAATGAACTGAGTTTTTGTGCTAAAGGGTTACGTTAGTCCAGCTAGAGGCAAAATTGAATATGCAGAGGTTTGGCTTGTGGTTATCATTTGCATGAGGTCAGAGTGCCATGGGCACCTGAAACTAACAGATCATCCAACAACATCAGTTCTGGCCTTTGGACGCCCACTAGCCTCTTGTCCCCAGTTAAAGTAGGACAGAGGCCTTGGGTTGGTCTTTCTGGAGTCCTTGAGTGTCATTGCTCATGGCTGTGCCTGCAAGGAGAAGATGAGCTTGGGGCTGTGTCGAGGGGAAGGTAGGGACACACCACTCCTGAGCTAGCTGTAGTGCAGCAGGGTGGGAAGGAGTGAACTGGAGTCAGAGGACATGGTTTCAGGTCCTGCTCTGTGCCTGGCTGTATGACCTTCATCATCCAGCTTGGAGTCTCTGAGCCTCAGTTTACCTATCTGAAAAACAGGCTGTCTTTTCCCTAAGATTATTCAACAGATTAGTAAATCTACCTTAGCTAAAGGCCTTGTTGCACTAAACAACCCTCGATATATATATCCTAGCTATAAAACCACCTTTGCAAAGTTATGACAGAAAGAGTAAGCTGATGTAGTTGACTCCATCTTGCTTCTGACCTCTAAGCTGTCCTTGGTCACTCCTGGGTGCAGGACAAGCTAACTTTGGGAGGAATTTAGTTTCTAGTTTAGCCTTAAAGCAAGGATAATAACAGTCCTTCCCAAAACTAAATTGCCTTTGTAAAACTAGTAAAAGGCCACAAGGTAAGGATGATGAGAGGGGCCTGAACTCTGCTAAGACGTAGGCGTAGTTTCTACAATCCTTTACTGCTCAGGGGTCATGTGGCCGGAGGTCACAAGATTGTGACTTCCCTAGTTGCTCCTATAGATGACATCACTGTAATAGAACCTAAGATTGGTTTTTGGAGCTGTCTTTCAGGCTAATTCCACCTAAACTCGTGATTCATGACTCAACTGATCCTGCAGCCCCATCCAGAGGTGGAATGAGTGCGTAGAGGGGTGTGGACTGTTTTTTACACCCCTATGATTTCATCTCCAATCCATCAGCAGCACCCATTCCTTAGCCCCCTGCCCAGCAAATTGTCTATAAAAATCCCAGCTTGAGCCTTCAGGGAGACTGATTTCAGTGTTAGCTCAGTTCTCCCACGTGGGCCAGCCTCCTGACCATTCAATTCTTTCTCCACTGCAATAATGCAGTCTCAGGGAAATTCCTTTTGTCTATGCAGTGGACAGGAGGAACCCACTGGGAGATGATAGACCAAGGTGGGAGCTAGGAAGCCTTGCCATTTCCTTAGAAGAAGACATCGCACAGGGATGAGCAATGCATCCTCAGTGCAAGAGGCAGTGCCCACATCTCTTTGGCATCATGCAGGCTCTGGCTCCATTGGCTTCATCTGTTTCCAGAGGGCTCAGGAGGGTCGCCAGATGTCAGTGAGACCCTAGCCCTGGCCAGTGTCCAGGTTCTTGACATCATCTCAAGAAAGCATTCAGGGAAGAGTCAGAATAAGGCAAAAGGCAAGAAGCTTTTCATGCAAAGTGAAGCACACACTTGCGAGTGAAGCATGGCTGGCTGGGGAGAGTGAGCCGTGCACTCGGGAGATTGGGCTTCTATTTCTATGGGCTCGTTTAATTAGGGAGTGGAATAATCGTGAGGTCTTCTAGGAAACAGGCAGAGATTTCTTAGAATTTACGTGTCACTGATTTCTGTACTAAATGTGGCCATGCTCCGTTCTGTCTTGGTGCTGGAGGGTGTGTGATTTAGGATGGTAATGTAATTAGGTGTGGGGTAGGGCATAGATCAAAACCAATGCTATGTTGGACTCAGCCCATTTCAGCCATCTAAGCCCCTTCCTGTTTGTTAGGGTCTCATCAGCCCAGGTTTACCCTTGTCCTGGTAGCTGATTTAACAGCTCTCAGCTCTTGCTGCTGTGATCAATCGCTGCTTGATATTTTCCCATGTCTCCTATGACCACCAAACATTCCTGTCTCACACTGGTTCTCTCAAAGGATGACTGGGCAAGGGACAAGGGGTGCCAGGCACGCAGTGTTCAACCTGGGACAGGCTTGACCTGGATCGCAGTGAGGTCCCAGCTGGAGAGCCCTGGCCAGGCCCCAACCCTGTTCACTCCCACCCTGCTGTGCCTGGTGGCCGTTTAGGGCCAACAGCAGAATTCCAGGAACTCTACAGGTGTTGAGGAAATCAAGAGGGAATGTAAAGTGTGATTTTAAAAAATCATTTTGAATTCTAGCATGGTGTTAAAAGGAAAACCCAGCAAAGAATGATTTGTGAATCTGGCAGCCCCCAAAACCAGGGTAGATTCACAGGGACTCTGGCCTGCCTCATGATGCAAGACTTATGGACAGAAAAAGGACAGTAAGGAAAATACGGAAGTGAGGCCAGAGGCCAGAAACAGCTGAATTGGTTACAGCTCAGGGTTTGCCTTATTGGAACACAGTTTGAACCATCAGCTGCCTAGGATTTGCCAAAACTCAGTGATAGGCACAAGACTAGGTCATGGGCTGTTTACACATCCAGCTAGGCCATAGTTCACCAAGTATGGAAAGACCCTTAGGCTGAGTTTAAAATAGCTTTAGGCTAAACCTAGCAGTGGCTATACATGGAAAATGAAAGTCCAAACACGTGGCAGCGTGCTTTCCCTTCAGTGTGTGTTGATGGATTGGGAGTCTCCTGACACCAGGGCTCGCCCCGCCGGTCCCTGTTGGGGGTTGTGGCTTCACTTTGGCCCCTCCTGTGCACAAACTCCCACCCTGTGTTCAGGTTTATCAGGACCCCTGACTTCTGAAAGGTGGATCCTACTTAGGAGAGGACACCTTGGTACCAAGTGCTTTGGACTCTGGGGCAGAAGAAACTTCTTTCAGATCTGGCGCTTGGCCCCTTCCCACCTGCCTCTGTCCTCCAGGTTGCCTTTTCTGCAGGCCTCCTCCTAGGGTGGTGGAGCCGGGCCTGGGGGGTGGGGGTGCCTGCTGCATGGCCTGACCTGATCAGCGGTTTCTGGGAGCCTGTTCTGTGTTGGTGCCTGGGAGAGAGCAACAGGAATGCAAACCTGCCCAGATGTATTTGTCCTTTGAGATCACAGCTGCTGAATTTGCTGTGAGCAAAGTTCATAAAAGGAAAGATGATGAGGAGGGGCTACTGGATTAACATTCCTTTTTCTATAGGGTATTTCAGAGGAGAAGCCCACTAACAGTTGAAAAGTGGCTCAATTTACACATTTTTAATATGTAAAACACCTAGTGACTAAAGCGAGATACACTTATTTAAAAGTGTAAGTACTTTCAAAACATTTTACATATTAAGATAGCAAGACTTGGCCAGGTACGGAGGCTCATGCCTGTAATCTCAGCACTTTGGGAGGCTGAGGTGGTCAGAAAACCTGAGGTTGAGAATTTGAGACCATCCTGATCCACATGGAGAAACCCCATCTCTACGAAAAAATACAAAATTAGCTGGACATGGTGGCATATGCCTGTAACCCCAGCTACTCAGGAGGCTGAGGTTCAATCGCTTGAACCCGGGAGGTAGAAGTTGCATTGAGCCAAGATCATGCCATTGCACTTCAGCCTGGGCAACAAGAACAAAACTCTGTCTCAATAACAACAACAACAACAAAAACAAGACTCAAATATAAACTTTAAAAATCTGAATGTTATAAAATCAGTAATTTGGCTTCACGATCTCAACTATCGAAGTTCTTCTGTGTTTAATATTGTGGCTACTTAGCTGAGTAACAGAATATTGAAGAATGGCCAACTATCTCTAACTTGTGAAATTAAAAAGTGCCAGAATATCAGACAAAATGATAACTATATTATCGAGAGTTGGATTTGAATGAGTAGATGCTGTTCTAGGTTTGAATGCATGTAGTCGTAAGAATGGGAACGTGAATTCAGTGCTTGGTGGGGATCGTGGGTCTGGAGGGTGTTTGGTAGGACTGTCCTGGAGAATGATGATGCACTGTGTGAATGTGGGTGTAATAATACAAGGGTCACTTGGATGTAGCTTGGCTTTCAAGAGATGAACTAGCACCTTCTTGCCTTTTGCCATAATTGTAAGCTGTGCTGCCAGGACTGCATATCCCTCCTAAGTTGCTGGGGTCATGACCTCAGCATGCCTGTGGCACCACATGAAATCTGGCTCTTAAGTCCTTGCTTTGTGTGTGACTTCAGCCTGAGTGCTTCCCTCACCCACCCAGCCACTTCGACTCCTCTGCCTGGATTCTGGCCTCCTCCTGGGCTTCGCTCTTCAACTCTTCATACATTACCCCCCTCAACTCCTCAAGCACGTACCCCTTCTTCTCTCAGCTCTGACAAATGAAAACACTTTTTCAGTTTTACATTTGTGCTCTCTTGACCTCGATTTAAACTTTTACTTTGGATATCCGGTTGACGTTTGAACAACACAGGTTTGAACCATGTGGATCCACATATATGTGTGTTTTTTTTCCTATAAATGTAATGAAACATTTTTTGGAGATTTGTGACAATTTGAAAAAACTTGTAGACAAACTGCATAGCCTAGAAATATTGAAAAAATTAAGAAAAAGTTAGAGATGTCATAAGTGCATAAAATATATGTAGATACTAGTCTATGTTATCATTTGCAACCATAAAATATGTACAAATCTATTATAAAAAGTCAACATATCTCAAAACTGTTGCATGGAAACACAGACCATACAGGGTGCCATTCCTAGTTGAGGAAAATGTAACAAACATAAATATGTAAAATTAAATCAAAACTACGTAAAGTTAACTAGCGCATGCCGTGGTAATTTTGTAGCTACCTCCTATTGTCACAGCGGTGATGCAAATATTGCCTGAAAGCACCGTGTGACACCCATTGTCTCTGTGTGAGAAGTTTGTCTGTCCGGTAAGTTTCTCATTGCAGTAAGAAGTGATCCTTGCAGTTCTAGCATATCTTTCTTCCTGCAATATCGTACACCTTGCCTAACACTACGGAACCCACATGAAGTGCCTCTAGGGATGCTGGAAGTGGTCCCAAGAAGAAAAGTCATGACATTGTTAGAAGAAGTCGAATAGCTTGAGGTCTGTAACTGCAGTTGCCCAGCGTTTCATAAAGATGATTCATTTTCTAAGCAGGATCGATATGGACAGGACAGAACTGGAAATGGGCTTTCTTTTCCTTGTCATTTTCTTAAAAACATTTTCTTTTCTCTAGCTTACTTGGTTATAAGCATACAATATATAATACCTATCCAAAAATATGTGTTGATCGGCTGTTTATGTCATCTGTAAGGTTTCTGGTCAGTGGTGGGCTATTGGTAGTTAAGTTTTTGGGGAGTCAAAAATTTGCTTGGAGTTTTGAGTATGCAGGAAGTGAGGGTGGACTTCCAAGTAGTTCAAGGGTGGACTGTATTTCTATGGGCTCATTACATAGGTAAAGCACCCCCAGTCTTTACATAGAACAGTTGCCCCCAACCTCTTTGGCACCAGGGACTGGTCTTGCGGAAGAAAATTTTTCGTTTTTTCATATCTATGTCTACATATATTTATTATACTTTAAGTTCTAGGATACATGTGCAGAACATGCAGGTTTGTTACATAGGTATACACATGCCATGGTGGTTTGCTGCACCCGTCAACCTGTCATCTACATTAGGTATTTCTCCTAATGCTATCCCTCCCCAACCCCCACCCGCCAACAGCCCCCAGTGTGTGTTGTTCCCCTATGTCCATGTATTCTCATTGTTCAGCTCCCACTTAGGAGTGAGAACATGCGATGTGGGCATGTGATGTGGGTTTTCCGTTCCTGTGTCAATTTGCTGAGAATGATGATTTCCAGCTTCATCCATGTCCTTGCAAAGGACATGAACTCATCCTTTTTTTATGGCTGTATTGCATGGTGTATATGTGCCGCATAATTTTTCCATGGACAGTGGGGGATGGGAATGGTTTCGGGATGATTCAAGCACATTACATTTATTGTGCACTTTATTTCTATTGTGACTACATTGTAGTATATAATGAAATAATTATACAACTCACCATAATGCAGAATCAGTGGGTGTCCTGAGCTTGTTTTCCTGCAACTAGATGGTCCCATCTGGGTGTGATGGGAGACAGTGACAGATCATGACGCATTAGAGTCTCATTAAGGAGCTCGCAACTTAGATTCCTTGCAAGCACAGTTCACAGTAGGGTTCGTGCTATGAGATTGTAATGCCTGGGCTGATCTGATGGGAGAAGGAGCTCTGGGGATAATGTGAGTGATGGGGGGTGGCTGTAAATACAGATGAAGCTTCACTCACTCACCCCCGTTCACCTCCTGCTGTGCTGCCAGGTTCCTAACAGGCCAGGGACTGGTCCCAGTCTGTGGCCTGGGCTTGGGGACTCCTGGGGTAGAAGGCGGTGGTAGTGACAGAAGAGTACAGGCTCTGACCTAAGATATGCACTTGCTCTTTTCTTTTAGTCCAACCACTCCTGGCCATTTTGGCAAGCTGACTAACCTCTCTAGGTTTGAGTGGGGATAAGAAAACCTACGTAACAGTGTTATTAAATGATAAACTGCAAAGTGCCTAGCAGAGTTTATAGTTGCTGCTCAGTAAATGGTGGCTATTTAATGCAGTTTAATAAGCTTTTTACTAAGATGTGTTTTTCTTAGCACCAGACATTCAGAAGGTACTCAATACATAGTCTTGAATTTCGAATCTATCTCTAACATGATCTAGACCCAGGGCCTACTAGATGCATCCATGTTCTCAGACACAGCATCCTTCTGTTAGCTCCTGGAAAGCAGGGATGTTGGTCTGTTTTGTTCCTGTTGTATCTTCAGCATCTGGAACTATGTCTAGCACATAATTAGCACTCCATAAATATTTGTTGAATGAGTCCCTGCTGAAGACATCTCAATTCTGTGACCAAAGCTAGCTCTATTCTGTTTTGTAGTCTGTTTTTATTTCCTGAGTACATGTTAATTCAGGGTAAAGAAGAGATACAAGAATCTTGCTGCCAGAGCTCTTGATCAGCAGGACATTTGGAATTAATCTGTGTTTTTCATAATCCTCAAAAATGGGGTGATTTATATGTGGACTGATCCAGGTGTTCCTGATTAACCGGCACCATGGAGGCAATGTGAAGTCTTGGAAACGGCACTCCTTTGTAATTTAAAACACAAAAACGGGGTTTACTCCCTGTTATGTGTGTGCAGTGCTCTTCTACAAGACGGGCATGGCAGGCTGATTGGTCTGCCTATGACGGTCACTTGACAGACCGAGCTTCCTTCTAAGTGTGCTTTAACTGGGGCCCCAGCCTGTTTTCCTGCCCCACTCACACGTGAATAGCCTTTGTTGTCTGACTTTCCTAGATAGGGTAGAGACACATATTTCTTCTCAATTATATTTCATTCCAACCAGTTTCTGACAAGGTCACGGTTCCCCTGTGTTTTCCCGGTATGGTGAGCTAATGATAAAAGGAAGAGCCTCCGTTTCGCAGTTGTTAACTGTGTTCAAGACTCAGCTTAGCTTCCTCCTGCCAAACACAGAAACAATGAGCTTTCCTGTCACCATTTGGGTTGTAATCTTGTTTGTTTTTCATTTAAAAAGGTGTTAGAGGCATCCTAAAATGACACAGCATCTGAGAATCAGGATAGCCCCTGTGGATTGTGTGACCCTGGAGAATTCCTCATAGCCAGGCTGTCAACGTGACGAAGGATAATGCTGCTGCTGAACTTGAGTCATTTTCTTGCTTTAGAGGGTAAAGATAAAACCATCAGATCAGCTTTGTTTGGCCCAAGAATTTCCTTTTGTTTAGATGCTGAAAGAACTGCAGCTAGCTGTGAGAATTTTTTAAGATGTTAGGTGGGCAGCTACAGCTATACTCAGAAGTCTATGAAATATAAATGTCAGCAGAGACACAATTTTGGGCAGAGTGTTACTCATTTGAGTAAAACTCCTGTGATTCACAAAGTAAAGGAGGGTAACCTATCTGTTAATGACAGGCTCAATTTATTAGAGCCACAGCTGGTTAGGTTGGTTTTATGTACTCAGGCAAGCAAACCTAGGAGGTCCCGGCCAGCCGTGCCCTGTGTTCTAGGGTCTGGCGGGGGGTTTGAAAGTTTCAGTGGTGTTGGTTTCGTGGCTATTGAAAAATTAATGCATTTTAAATATCCAGTATGATATTGCTAACAAATAATTTTACTTAAAAGAATTCTATCTTATGTGAATTCTCTTAAAAATCTGACCATATAATGCTGATATGCACATTTTAATTTAGTATTGGGCTTGTGTAACAATAGAGTAGGTGAAATTCCATAGACAATGAAGTGCATCATGTATAATTTTGATCATTTATGGAGCAGTCATTCTATCAGTTACCAAGCAATATCTAAGTCCCACCTTCTCCCAACTTCTAATTGATTAGGCAGTTACAAGATGAAATTGTGTCATATGGAAGAAAAAAGAGAAAGAGAAGCACATAAATAATACCATTGCAGCTCATGATGTTTGTCAAATGTATCCTTTTAAATCCAGATGTTTTCTGTTTTTTCAAAAAAAAATCTTAAAGGTATTTTAAACCATGCTCATTGGAATTTCTGGATTATGATAATAGGCAGCTTTTTTTTCCCCTTCTTTTCATTCCTGTAAGGTGCAAAGGCTCATCATCCCAACTGGCTAAGTCCTTTGGATGGTGTCATTGTTTGGCTGAAAGGGTGCGGGAATCTTTTTGAGATCTTATACTAATGGTGGACAGTGTCCTTGTTGCAAAGCTAGGGGAATTGGATGTGTGTGTCTCACTTTGAAAAACTCCTTTAAATAGCCAAAATTTCATCAAAATCTGATTTTATTTAAAATTTTTTTTGCATCATTTATTGACTCTGTTGATAAGCTGAGAACATTTATAACTAACCTCTGAGTTTTAGCAGTTTTTAAAGATGAAGTATTGGTGTTTTGTCATTTTTCATAACGTGACTTAAATATGATCCATCTAGGCATGAGATTTAAAGATGAATATACTTGATGATTTATTTGCATTGCTTATTTCCACTTGTTATTTCAAATGTATTAAAAAATCAATTGTGAGAAAAGGTTCAGAAAGTGTTAATGAAATGTTAAGTGACCTACCAGAATTATACCACACATTGTGTGAAATATTTAAACAGTGAAAAAGTAACTATTTATATATATATTAAAATGTTGTTATAAAAAAATTATTACCTGAATGCAATTTTAAAAGTATGTTCTTTGTTAACAATTTTCCAATTTCTTTCATAAAAATCTCTCCTTAAATTGAAAATAATGTAAAACTGGGCCATGCGTACTGCAACTCAAGTTTAATGGTGTTCACTTCTCAGCATAGACACTTGGTCTAGAAGCTAAATACGTGGAAACTACACACCTTATCAGTGCCTTTGTTAGTGTCACATCATGATGCTGATTATTCGGTTAGCTTAGCGTTTATTTAAAATGTGTAGTATAATATCAAAGTTTATTGTAATGCCATGTTTAGATTTTTATCAACATAATTGACAATGAACTATATTTATTTGAAAGTGCAATTGAAGAATTTTGAAAAATATATACCCTCATGAACCTGCCACAAATGTCAAAGTGCGGGTCATTTTCCTCATCCCCAGGTGTTCCTCCTGTCCCCTTGTTATTCAATCCTTGCTCTGTCCTTGGCCCCAAGGAGCCCCTGGTCAGCTTCTGTCACTCAGTTTCATATTCGTAAGTGGAACTCTACAGGATGTCCTCTTTATGTTTTGTTTTTCGCATTTTGCAATTGCTGATACAGCGTGTATTTTTTTTCCAGAAACACTGTTATTTGGGTGTGATTCTGCAAAATGAATTCTTTCCATCGTAGGGAGCGTACAGTGGACTACACCTGCAGTTCTGCCCCGGTTCTTACGTATTCATGTCTCAGGACTGCTAAAGAAAGCACCCCAGGCTGAGTGTCTTTGAACAATAGAAATTTATTCTTTCACAGATCTGAAGGCCAGAATTCCCAAATCGAGGTGTTGGCAGGGCCGTGCTTCCTCTGGGACGCTGGGCAGAACGCGTCCTTGCCTCTTCCAGCTGCTGGTGTTAGTTGTCCGTTCACGGCATTCCTCAGCAGTGTCTCCCATCCCTCCGAGCGCTGCCCTTGCTGTCTCTGTCTCTGTGTGGTATTTCCTCTCCTTCTAAGGACACCAGTTTGTTGGATGTAGGGTCTCCCATAACCAGTCTGACCTCATCTTAACTAATTACGTCTGCAAAGACCCTTTTTTCAAAACAAGGTCTCATGCACACATAACAGAAGCGAGAACTTAAACACGTCTTTTTTGGGGGACAGAATTCAACTTATAGCACCCAGTTCTGTCATCTGTTCAGATTCTAAATATCTCTGGGATGCTTGTTTTAAATGATACCCCATGGAAAGCCCAAAAATAGCCAGCAGAAGTTTCCAGGACAAAAGGCAAGAAAGGATGTGGTAGGATGAGTTCTTACTACTGGGCAAGACTCCAGTAACAGGAAGACTGGAAGGGTTTGACTGCCTGGTGCAGCCCCACACATCATCCCAGCGGCCTGCTGTCTTACGGTGGGCACCACTGAAAGAGAGAAAATGCAGCATCACAGAGAGGTTGGGTGTCTGGAAGGACACAAGTGGGGGCACAGATGCAATTTCAAATCTAGTTGCCACATTGAAAGAAATGGAATAGAATAGGCACAATCAGTTTTAATGATATTTCTTCAACTTGATTTTCCTAAAAATTGTCATTTACATGTGTAATCAATATAAAAATATGAATGAGCGATTTGACATCCTCCCTTTTTGTAGTAAGCCTTCAAATCTCGTGTGTATTTCACACTTACAGCACATCGCAGTGTGGCGCTCAGTAGCCTCACCTGGCCAGTGGCTGCCATATGGGGCAGCACTGTGTTGGCACAGCACTGGGAGGCATCCTTTTGAGATGAGTGATTTGTGCCATTTAAACATCAATGACCAGATCCCCAGTGACTGGAGCCCATTGGCTGAGCTGGTCTCTATGGAGCGATGCACAGTTTGCAGAATGTTTCATATAAACCATTTCTGTCTTTGCAGTGCAGCTGTCAGAAAGGGGTGTCGTGATGAGGACGAGGAGCATGAGGGTGAGGAGGATGGTTTGGCAAGTGGGAAAATAGACCAGGAGCATTTGTTTTGCTTACCCAAAGGCATTCATTAGGAAGTGGTAGAGTCAGGACGGAGGCTTATGTCCTCACTGCAAAATGGGTCCTCACCCACCTCGTCTGCCCTCTTGCCACCAGGAAGTTGAGCGATAGGACCAGATGACCTCTCACGGCCCTTCTGCTGCTAGCACTGCCTGGAGTTCTCCATCTGCACCATCTTTGGCCCAAACGGTGCATGTGCAAACATGCTATTTGGCAGCCAGTCTTCAATGCTCACAACAGCTGTGAGTTTGGGCTCTCTGCATTTCCATACCTTCAGTGTTTGGCTGGAGGAATGATTAATGATAAAAGAAGAAAACAAATGGTCTGAAATCCAGATACTTCAGCCAAGTATCGTATGGCTAAGTCCCAGTTGTTATAAATAATAAAATAATGACATCACTCTCCTCTGTGATCCAATATGGTGTGAGAGAAAAACAAATTACTTATCATTTGCAAGTTCTAGCTATGTTTTATATTGTTTTACTTCTTTTCAACGTGTTTTTCTCAGTTGTTTCAACACGATGAGCTGTATTCCTGTCAGTTTCATCTCAGCATTCAGCATATAAAACATTCCTCAGCTCACTTGCAGATACATTTTATTTGCTTTTCCAATTGCTGAAAAAGCTCAGAACACAGTTGGGACTCAATTCCCCTGATCCCAAAGTTCTGGTGACATAAGTGGGTAAGTACTTTTGAAGAATTAGGTGCTATAGCACATCTTCAGGGACACATCCCTTAGCTTGAAAATGGAAAGCTTTGGAAAGCAAACATGCAGAGAACGCAGTCCGAGGAACTATATTTCAGCATTTACTTTAGTCTGGTTTAAAAATTTAATCAGACACATGAGTAGTTTATTTTGAAAAGGCACCACTTTCCCACTGAGTAGCAAAAGCAACATTCATGCATTCATTCATTCTGCCACATGCATTAAACGCTCCCCAGGTGCCAGGCTTGTGCTGGGTTTTAGTGAATTGGACCTGAGTCAGAGTCCTCATCTTTAAAGAGAGTTTATTTTAATAGGCTGGAATACATACAAACAAATACGTGCTTTTAGACCCAACAGTCTAAGTGTAAAAGTAACAGGTAAAAAGAGTGAAAGTGAAGTCTGCATAGCCATTTGTATGTGACAATGCACTTTCAGACACATTATAATATTTTCTTCTTTTTTTTGAGACACAGTTTTGCTCCATCACCCAGGCTGCAGTGCAGTGGCATGATCACAGCTCACTACGTCAAACTCCTGGGCTCAAACGGTGTTCCCACCTTAGCCTGTCAGGTGTCTGGGACTACAGGCACATGCCACCACACCCAGCTAATTTTTTAAAAGATTTTTATAGACACAGGTTCTCACTATATTACCAGGGCTGGTCTCGAACTTGTGGCCTCAAGCCATCCTCACTCCTTGGCCTCCCAAAGTGCTGAGATGAAAGACGTGAGCCATGGTGCCTGGCCAAGGTTTTATTCTTGTAACTACTTTGTGGTGTGTTATGTCTCCACTTTCCAGATGAGGGAAGGAAGGCTCAGAGCCACATCAAAACTTCCTCCGCAGGGACGGCAGTCACTGGGAACCCTGCCCCTTCCCGGAGGGGCTGCTTCTCCCCTGCCCCTGACTGACTGTTCAGACCCACTTTGTGGACGGAGTTGAGGCCCTCTCTCCAGTTCCTGTGTCAACACCTTCTGAATGATCTAGAGCCACACTTCTGTTTCCCTGCTTTCACCTCGTTCTAGAAGTTGAGAGTTGACAGGGAAGCTAAGTGATGGATTTCATTTAATTTAACAACTTTAAATAGCCACCTGTGGCTGGTGGCTACCTCAGTCTTTTTCCACCGCAGCTCAGGAACCACCCTCAGCTCCCAGGGCTCATCTCTTCCATGAACAAATCACAGACACATGGAGGCTGCCGCTCTTGGTCCCGATTCCAAATAGCCAGAAAAGCATCTCTAATCATCTGAGATCAGGTCAGATACTCCCTATTTATGTTATTTGACATATTTTCGCCTTTAGATGCGTTTCTCCCACTAGACTGGCGTAGCCTTGACAGTAGGAATGGCATCCTGTGCATAGTGTCCTCAGAACGCGCTGCAGCCTTTGGCAGGAAAGGTACACCCACGACCGAGTCCAGCTCAGAAAGTACTGGGTACTAATATGTTCAAGGTCTTATGCGAGGGACTCGACAAAGAGGAAGACAGACCTAGACCCTACTCTCAGAGAACTCACAGTCTAGTTCCATCACTGGAAGACGCTATTGCAATCTCCTGGTTCCTTCTGAGGGCAGGAGGGAGGCTCATTCTATTTCTCTCTCCTTGCTTCTGGAGGTTTGCTGAAAACCTGTGGCATTCCTTGGCTTACGAGTCACTGCCTTTATATTCAGGTTAAGAGGGAATCAGGTTATGAGGACAGAGCTCTTATTGGGAGTAATGCCCTTAGAAAAGACATGGCAGGGATCTGTTTGCACCTTCCACCATGTGAGGACCATCTGTGAAGCCAGAGAGAGCCACCCCTCATCAGACACAATCTGCTGGCACCTTGATCTTGGACTTTCCAGCCTCCAGAAATGTGAGCAATAAATCTCTCTTGTCTCTAAATTACCCAGTCTAAGGTATGTTGTTATAGCAGCAGGAAGAGCCTAGCATATTGCAGGCAACGAGGAAGTCTCAGAAGTGCATTTCTGGGCTGAAGTTTGTCTATCAGTGTGTCCAAAGAGGAAGAGATTTCCTAGGGGCAGAAACAAGATTTGAAAAGGGCATATGAAGGAATATGTAGGAGTTTAGTGTGGCTTCTCAGGGTGATAAGTGTTGAGTCTGCAGAGGGAAGCTGGGGTAAGTCATCCAGGACTCTGTAGGTACGTGCAGCATTTGAGCTTTATCCTAAAAGCAACAGAAAGCCGTTGAAGTGTACCAGACAGGGCGATGAGAGTCAGGTCTGTGTTCCATGAAGGCATTTTGACTCCATGGTGGAAGACAGATTGGAGGGGTGGGGCAAGCTTTGGGGCTGTTTATAGGTTTCGGGAGGCTTTGGAGTAGCCCAGGTGGGATCGAGCTTTGGATGAGGATTCAGGTTGTGGCAACAGAGAATGATGGGCGGAATCACAAGGCACAGGAGTCCCCCGTCGGTAAAAGCCGGAGAACATGGCATTGGCGGACATGGGAGCTGAGGCAGAGAGGGAGTCAATCAGGGGTCCTGCCAGTATGGGAGCAGGAGCTAGCTGGGGCTGAGAGCAAGGAGTTAATTTTGGATATGCCTGTGGGAGAGCCTGTGGAGGGGACTAGGGGACAGCTGAGCATAGAGTTGCTGTATTAGTTTGCTAGGGCTTCTGTATCAAAGTGCCACAAACTGGGGGGCTTAGGCAGTGACATTTATGTCCTCACAGTCCTGAAGGCTAGAAATCTGAGATCCAGGCATTGGCAGGCTGGTTCCTTCTGAGGGCAGGAGGGAGCCTCATTCTATTCCTCTCTCCTTGCTTCTGGAGGTTTGCTGAAAACCTGCGGCATTCCTTGGCTTATTGGTCACTGCCTTCATGTTCACATGGTGGTCTCCCTGTGTGTGTCTGTCTCCAAATTTTTCCTTTTCGTAAGGACACCAGACATATTGGATCGGGGTCCACCCTGCTTTAGTATGACCTCATCTTAGCTAATTACATTTGCCATGACCCTATTTCAACATAAGGTCACATTCTGAGGTGCTGAGGGTTAGGACTTCAGCATCTGAATTTTGGAATAACCTGATTTGCTACTGTATGAATATCTTTGTCCCCTCCAAATTTAAATGTTGATTTCCAAATGCAAATGCAATAGTAGTGAGAAGTGGAACCTTTAAGAGGGAATCAGGTTGTGAGGACACAGCTCTTATAGTGAGTAGTGCCCTTAGAAAAGATGTGGAAGGGATCTGTTTGTGCCTTCCACCACATGAGGACCATCTTTGAAGTCAGAGAGAGCCACCCCTCATCAGACACAATCTGCTGGCACCTTGATCTTGGACTTTACAGCCTCCAGAAATGTGAGCAATAAATCTTTCTTGTTTCTAAATTACCCAGTCTAATGTATTTTGTTATAGCAGCAGGAATAAACTAAGACACAATTTGACCCATAGCAAGGTCAGCTGGAGGTGTGGTCTTCGGATTTGTTGAGGTAACTCAGAAAGTAAAAGTGGGGTCAGAAGAGACACTAGCTTTCTGAGGAGCATCACCCTCTAAGGCTTGGGTTGAGCAACAGGAACTTGAAAGGGGAGTTGAGAAGGAGCTTCCAGAGAGGAAGGGAAAACACAAGGAGGGTGTAAAGTACCGGAAGATGAGGAGGTGAGATCAGTAGAGCCAGATGCTCTTGACAGTCCAAGGGAGTTGGAATAGCGCAAGGGCTGGTCGGATTTCACCTACAGTGGCTCTAGGCAGGGTTCAGAATGCAGAGAGAGGATTTGGCCTTTAGAGGAGACACAAAGCTTC
Source organism: Cacajao melanocephalus (assembly GCA_963573385.1). Lineage (NCBI taxonomy): Eukaryota > Metazoa > Chordata > Mammalia > Primates > Pitheciidae > Cacajao > Cacajao melanocephalus. The sequence continues at coordinate 37,527 of CAUYLG010048685.1, forward strand.
CTTTGTGCAGCAGGAGAAATCACAGCAGAGGCTAGAAAGTGAGACACTGCATGGTGTATCTGGGCATTGGGACCTAGTGTGAGGTGGGTGAGGTGTAGTCCAGGGATGGGCACATTAGGGGTTGAAGCTGAAAAACGTGATGGAGACGTTATTATGAAGGTTACAATATGCCAAGCTGAGGATTGGGATTTTCACACTAAACACAGCTGACTTTAGGGGTTCTCTAATGTCTAAAGGATAAAGATCTTACAGGATTTAGCATATACTTTGTATTCAATATTGTCTCAATAAATATTGTGGATGTGCTTGGCTGAATTTGATTGGGCTACCTCTGCCCATCCTGACCTTGTCCTTTGAATATATGGGAAGTTTCATTTGTATCCATGTAAATACAGACTTTTCCAGTGGCAATAAATCTCACAAAGAATCTTTGTATTTAGGATTTGTTGAAGATTACTCAAGTATAAAAGTTATCGATGAACTCACAAATCATATAATCTAATCTGTAAACCTACAGAAGAAAAAGAAAGTGCTAAAGTCATTATTCTTTTCAAGAAAATGGAGTCCTCTTTTTCTCTGAAAACAAAAATTATGCATGCTTGTTGTGTAAATTACTTGCGAAAGCATAACACTTTAACTGTAAAATAATCCCTCTAATCCCAGCACCCAGAGTTGATGGCATTATTGTTTTGATGTTATCTCCCTGAGTAAAGAGTCTGGAGGCTCCACTTGTAAAGGTAATCAAAAAGACAAGAGTTTGCTGAGGCTAATCGTCAGTCTGGTCCTGCAGGAGATCTGAGGTTTATGATCACAGTATGTGTGCAGGGCTGCTGTCTGTTCCATCATCCTCATGAACAGGAAGGCGGCATGTCTGGATGGCAGAGAAAGGAAACAAGACCTGCATCCCTCAGCAGCTGTTTCATCCTGAGGCCTCATCAGGACATGCTGCCTGGCCCAGGGTGAGGAGCCAAGGCATGGGCCAGCCTGCTGAGCCTTGACTCCTAGCTGGGCAGGAACTGGGGCATGTTAGCCAGGGTTCTCTAGAGGGACAGAACCAATAGGAGATATGTGTATATACAGGAGAGGGGATTTATTAGAGCGGATTGACTCACATGATCAGAAAGGTGAAGTCCCACTTGTGATTTGTGTGAACTTGATTGGATTGAAGGATGCAAAATATTGATCCTGGGTGTGTCTGTGAGGGTGTTGCCAAAGGAGATTAACATTTGGGTCGGTGGACTGGGAAAGGCAGACACTCCTTCATCTGGGTGGGCACCATCTAATCAGCTGCCAGCATGGCTAGGATAAAAGCAGGTAGAAGAATGTGAAAAGACTGGACGGGCCTAGCCTCCCAGCCCACATCTTTCTCCCATGCTGGATGCTTCCTGCCCTCAAATGTCAGACTTCAAGATCTTCAGCTCTGGGATTTGGACTGGCTTCCTTGCTCCTCAGCTTGCAGACTGCTTATTGTGGGACCTTGTGATCCTGTGAGCTTAATACTCCTTAATAAACTCCTCATTATCTATCCTATTAGTTCTGTCCCTCTAGAGAATCCTGACTAATATACCCACCACAGGACACCTGTAGGCTGTCTCCCTGGCTCCCTAGTGCCACTCCTGGGGAGGCTGGTGGCATGGCTCAGTCCAAGTCCAAAAGGCTCTGAACCAGGGAGGCCTAGCAGTGCAGCCCCTAGTCCAAGGTCAAAAGCCTGAGAGGCCTCAGGAAGCTGCTGGTGCAAATCTCAGAGTCCAAAAGCCAAGGAACCTGGAGTCTGATGTCCAAGGGCAGGAGGAGAAAAGGACGTCCTGCTTGGCAAGGGAGCTGTCTGAGCACTCCCCCTTTCCTCCTCCTTTCTCTGAGCTTGGCCCCCAGCCCACAGGACGGTGCTGCCCACATTGAAGGCAGGTCTTCCTCCTGCAGTCCACAGGCACACGCTCAGCCCTTGCTGGAAACACCCTTACAGACACACCCAGAAGCAGAGCTTCACCAGCTGTCTGGGCATCCCTCAGTGTCAGGTTGACACCTGTTACCAACCATCGTCTAGAGTGAGGGGAGTCTTGCATCGCTCAGTAAACAAAGATGCAGGGCCCTGCCTGGTCCATCTCAAGGGTCTGCTGCATGTTAACTGTTGTCATTAGCTTATTGGTTGATTCTTTCCTGCTCTCATAGTTTGTCTCCCTGAGATTTTGCAGGAGGCACGTGGAGGAGAATGTGTGGGCACAGGTCCTGCCTCAGCCTGACCCACCAGCTGGTGCACCCTCCTCATGGCGTGTGTGCAGCTTGAGGCCAGGCCATTAGTGCACTTTACAGCTGCATGTTGCTGTGAGTATACGGCATTTAAGAAAAATCCTTTCTTGGCCAGGTGTGGTGGCTCACACCTGTAATCCCAGTACTTTGGGAGGCTGAGGCGGGAGGATTGCCTGAGACCAGGGGTTTGGGAATAGCCTGGGCAACATGTCAAGACCCTGTCTCTACAGATTTTTTTAAATTAGCTTGGCAGGGTGGCACACACCTATTTTCCCAGGTTATATTAGTCCATTTTCATGGTGCTGATAAAGACACACTTGAGACTGAGCACTTTGCAAAAGAAAGAAGTTTAATTGGGTTTATAGTTCCACTGGGCTGGGGAAGCCTCACAGTCACGGTGAGGAGCAAGGAGGAGCAAGTCACATCTCACATGGATGGTGGCAGGCAAAACATGACAGCGTTTGTGCAGGGCAATGCTTCTTTTTAAAACCATCAGATCTCGTGAGACTTATTCTCTATGATGAAAACAGCGTGGGAAAAACTTGCCCCCATGATTCAGTTACCTTGCACCAGGTCTCTCCCACAACACATGGGAATTCAAGATGAGATTTGGGTGGGGACACAGTCAAACCATATCACAGGTGCTTTGGAGGTTGCAGTCAGCCCTGATCTTGCTACTGTAACTCTAGCTTCGGCAACAGAGTGAGACCCTGTCTCAAAAAAAAAAAAAAAAAATTCCGTCTTAGTCTGGTGTATCATGGCCACTTTTCAAGACATTGAGAGGACGTTTTAGGGCTACAGAGGAGGGTGGCCTTCTTGGCGATAAAAATAACTCTATGTTATTTTTTTTTTTATTTTAAGTGGCCTACCCCAGGGTTCCTTAGGGTCCCATGAGGTTGTACATGCACACACAAAGCAGAAGTTCTGACTTTCAGAAGGTGCTTAGGGCATTTCCATTGTCCTCATTAGACGTGGCACCTACCAGAGCTTTTCTCCTTTGAGAATTGGATGCACTTTGTAGGCATGGGGAGAATCAGGAGAAATTCCAGTGTTGTTGAGGCAACTATCCTACCATTTGTTAGGGGGGTCATTTAGTTCAATGAAAGATGCAGAAAATAAGAGGAAAAAAGTTTGTTTTGTGGATAGAGGTAAAGAATAATCATTCTTTACAGATTATTTTGCAGTGAAAACTCTGCCCAGTGTTTAGAACGCACACTTTTACCTGCCCTTCTAGCTGGATGAGTTTTACCAGATGTCCTCAAGCAAAGGTATTTTATGGCAGGATTATTTGTGGGTAGGACTTATCTGCAGAATTTTCATATTCTCCTGATGCAAAAATCTGTTGCTTTTTTTTTTTTTTTTTTTGCCTCCTGATAATTCTGCTCATTGATAAGCTAAAGATGTTTCTGGGTAGGAGGGATAATTTTGTGTTTTCTAAGCAGCTCTGCACACTTTAATTCTTTGTTGTTTTGGGAGGATTTGTGTATATACATACATATACGCCAAAATATCTGCATGTGTATGTATATTCTGCCATAAATAGTGTGGAAATTATTAGTGTACATTGTTTAAAGTCTTCAGAGTTAAACCCCTTTTCCAGCTCTGTACACACGCTGATGTTAAGCTGGGTGGTGGTTTCCAGAATGAGGCCTCCTGGCACACCATTTTCAGCCTTCCTTCTTTCACTTCTTCATAGCAATATCCATTCAGATAATTTCAGGAACTGTAAGAAATCTCTTTATCTATTGGACTCCTATAATTAGATAATAATGCGTTTTACCCATGTGCCTTATATCTGGTCTTAAACTCACAAATACTTGTCATGTTCTTTTTTCAATTTGACTTTTCTTACTTAATTTTTCTCATAAAAGTTGTCAAAGATGAGTCCTTGGCTGAACTGGACCGACCACAGCCTTAGTAGTAAATAAAAAGTCATTTTTGTTTTTCTGCTTGCAGATCCTAGACTACAGCAGCCATTCCTCATATTATTTTAGAGTTATTGTGTTGAGTTGATGACTGTAAATTAATATTGAGGCTGAGGCATACTACAAGCTAATGATGTTGAAAGTGTATGTGAAACTGTGGAGAAAGTATAGCAATTTTGGACTAATAACTGTTGTAGCTGGAGTGAAAGACGTTCTTCCTAACCATGCAAGTTCTGTCATTTTTGCCTAATGAGATGAGAATAAGGAAGTTGTATTAGAATTAATGGGATCAGGGCTGGAGTGAGGCATGTCCGCTCTCAGTGTGCGAGTGTGCTATGCGACTCCTTTCTCAAAGACCTGGGGTTAATAGTTGCCGTCTCACTGTTCCCTGAACGTGCCCTGTGTTTTCATATCCCCTACCTTTGCTCGTGCTGTTCTATTAGGAAGCCTTTTCCCCCGCTCCTTTGACTGATCAAAACCAATTTGCCCTTTGAGGCTGCCTCAGAACCGATCTCCTTTGGGCCAGTTGTGTGTTTCTGGACAATGTTGTTTGTATTTCTTTTTTTTTATTTTTATTTTTTATTTTTTTTTATTTATTTATTTTTATTTTTATTTTTATTTTTTGAAAGAAAGAAAAAGAGAGGAAAGAAAGTGAGAGTGAAAGAAAGAAAGAAAAATGTATGAGAGAAAGAAAGAGGAAGAAAAAGAGGGAGAGAGAACAGGATTCTTGTTCTACTGCCCAGGCTAGAATGCAGTCTAAAAATGGGTATTAAAAACCTCTATTATGCCAATAATTGTGTTTAACAATGGAGACAG
>CAUYLG010048687.1:0-30537 GCA_963573385.1 Cacajao melanocephalus
CCACCACACCTGGCTAATTTTTGTATTTTAAGTAGAGATGGGGTTTCATCAAGTTGGCCAGGCTGATCTCTAACTCCTGACCTCAGGTGATCTGCTCACCTAGGCCTCCCAAAGTGCTGGGATTACAGGTGTGAGTCATGACACCTAGCCATGTGCCATGTGTGTGTTTTTAAAAAATACCTTTTAATGATTTAGTACTGGAGGTTTTCTCTTTCTTTCTCTTTCTTTCTTTTCTATTCTTTTCTTTCTTTCTTCTTTCTTTTCTAAGATGGAGTCTCACTGTTGCCCAGGCTGGAGTGCAATGGCGCAATCTCGGCTCACTGCCACCTCGGCCTCCCAGGTTCAAGCGATTCTTGTGCCTCAGCCTCCCAAGTAGCTGGGACTACAGGCATGCAACCACATCCAACTACTTTTTGTATTTTTAGTAGAGATGAGGTTTCACCATGTTGGTCAGGCCAGTCTTGAACTCTTGACCTCAGGTAATCCACGTGTCTCAGTCTCCCAAAGTGCTGGGATTACAGGCATGAGCCACTGCACCAGGACATGATTTAGTACGGGAGATTTTCTTTTCCTTCCTACCTTCCTTCCTTCCTTCCTTCCTTCCTTCCTTCCTTCCTTCCTTTCTTCTTTTCTTTCTCCTTTCCTTCCTCCCTCTCTCCCTCCCTTCCTCCCTCCCTTCTTTCTTTTTCTTTTTCCAGTATATTAAGTTTAGAGGGAAAACTGGAAACTGGAGGGTCAAAGCTTAAGGAAAGAAGAAGATCTTGATGTAGGGCACACAGCCCCAAAACTGGGGCTTAGCCCAAGAGGATTTTTGGCTTCACACAGTAAAGAGTCAAGGGTAAGCTGGTGGTTTTAGACAGCACTTTTACTGAAGCAGCAGAGGTGTTGCTCCTTCCAGAGCAAGGCTAATCTACAGGCAGTGTGCCTAGAGTAGCAGTTCAGGAACAGTTTCACAGTAATATTTATACCCACTTTTAATTATATGCAAATTAAGGGGTGGATATTCAGAATTTTCTAGAAAAAAGGTGGTACATCTGGGTCATTGCCACCGAAAGGGAAGGTGACTTCCAGGTGTTGCTCTAGCAGTAGTAAACTGACATGGTACTGGTGGGCATATCTTATGAAGAGGTGCTTTTGCCTCTTCCCTGTTTGAAGCTAGTCTTCAATCTGGTCAGGAGTTCAAGCACCACCTCTGGAGTCAAGTCCCACCTCCTACCTTAGTCTTGCTTCAATCAGATAAAGTTGAGTTCTGGACCTGCAAACACTCCTCTAGACCAATTATGCTCTCTGTGAGGTTTTCCCTGAATATTCAGCTCTCAAGGCTAGCTCTCTCTTCTTTTTTTTTTTTTTTTTTTTGAGACAGAGTCCTGCTCTGTTACCCAGGCTGGAAGTGCAGTGGTGCGATCTCAGCTCACTGCAACCTCTGCCTCCCAGGTTCAAGTGATTTTCCTGCCTCAGCCTGCCGAGTAGCTGGGACTACAGGCGTGCGCCACCATGCTTGGCTAACTCTAAGGTTTGCAAATTTATTTTTGCGGGGGCGGGGATGGAGTTTCACTCTTGTCGCCCAGGCTGGAGTGCAATGGCATGATCTCAGCTCACTGCAACCGCTGTCCCCCAGGTTCAAGCGATTCTCCTGCCTCAGCCTCCCAAGTAGCTGGGACTACAGGCATCCACCACCATGCCCAGCTAATTTTTTTGTAGTTTTAGTAGAGATGAGGTTTCTCCATTTTGGTCAGGCTAGTCTCGAACTCCCAACCTCAGGTGATCTGCCCGCCTTGGCCTCCCAAAGTGTTGGGATTACAGGCGTGAGCCACTATGCCTGGCCAGATCTTTTATATATTAACTTTTTATTTCTCACAATAATATTCTGAGAAGTACACTTATTTTCAGAAGATAAACAGATTTAGGGAGGTAGCCCTTGGTAACTCACTGGAAGTTTTTGAAAAGGAGTGACATGAGCAGGACAGTGATTTAGAAGCCTGATTTTAACTATAGTGTATAGAGTATATAGTAAAGGTGGAAACTAGAGGCTGGTAGACCAGAAAGCTTCCAGCTATTATAGTTTAGGCTATAAGGACCTGAACTAGGAGGGCACATCAAGAATAGAAGAGAGGTTCTCAACCTTTTTTCCTTCAACAAGAAATTTATCCAAGGAATAGAACATACATTCAGCCATTATAATGATGTCTCCATTTCCAACTCTATGTGTGGGAATTATTGTAGAGCTGAATCTCTACTGTGAGGTAGGAGGCAGGATTGATCTCCAGAGGCAGGGCTTGGACACTGGACAAAATTGAGGACTAGCTAAAAGAGGGACAGGGCAGAAGCAGTTTTCCATAAGTCATGCCTCCCAGTGTGCTCTGTGCCATGTCAGTTTACCATTGCCACAGTAACACCGGGGAGCTACCACCCCTTTCCATGGCAGTGATCTGACAACCCAGAAGTTACTACCTTTTCCACAGAAATTTCTGCATAAACTACCCCTTAATCTACATGTAAATAGAAGTAGGTAAAAATATGACTACAAAACTGCCCTGAGCTGCTATTTCTGCAGGAGCAGTCATGGAGCAGCAACACCTCTTTAATAAAGCTGTTTTCTTTTACCACCAGCTTGACCTTGAATTCGTCCCTGGGTAAAGCCAAGAACCCATAGGCTACGACCCACTTTGGGGCTCACCTGTCCTGCATCAAATCTATATAATTTAGACATTGTGGTGGTCAAGAAGTAAGATTAATTCAGTGTATTACACAAGCTCAAAACTTGATAGTCATCCTTGACTACCTCTTTCAACGTTGCCCTCCATATTCATTTGGCCAACGATTCCTGCTGATTTCACCTACTTAATGATTCTCAAGTTTACTCCTCTCTTTAGTTTAACTGCCATGGGGTTCTTCAAAAGTTCCCTGAGTCCTGCAGGCAATGTTAGGTATCTTTCTTCACCTTTCTGTCATATTTTGAGCATAACTTCATTGTGGGACTTAGAATATATATTCTCATTACTTTGGAATCATCTGTTTATATGTTTATAATGCTTCTCCATTCAGCCATGATATTCTTTTTTTTTTTTTCTTCAAGATGGGGTTTCACCATGATGGCCAGGCTGGTCTTGAACTCCTGACCTCAGGTGATCCACCCAGCTTGGCCTCTCAAAGTGCTAGGATTACAGGAGTGAGCCACCGCGCCCGGCCATCATGATATTCTTTATTTATTTATTTATTTTTTTTGGCACAATTTGACCTTTCAATATTATCCAATCAACCATGATATTCTTAAGGGCAGTTTTAAAAAGAAAATCTTGTATCTCTAGTGCGTAGCATATGATAAGGCTCAATGAATGTTTGAGGAAGGCAAATGTCTTTGCTATTTTTAGCCCAACTGGCAGGATAAGTGCCATACTCACATTCACTGCATTCTTAGTATGTATGAGGTATTTGAACAGAAGGATGAGAAAGAAACAGTTTCTGCATTGAGTATATGGACACTAAGAGGGGAGCAATATATACCAGGGCCTACTTGAGGGTGGGAAGAGGGTGAGGATTGAAAAATGACCTATCAGGTACTATGCTTATTATCTGGGTGAGAAAATAATCTGTGCACCAAACCCCTGCAACATGCAATTTACGGATGGGTGTGGTGGCCCATGCCTGTAATCCCAGCACTTTGGGAGGCCGAGGCAGGTGGATTACCTGGGGTCAGGAGTTCAAGACCAGTCTGACCAACCTGGTGAAACCCTGTCTCAATTAAAAAAAAAATTAAAAAATTAAAATAAAAAAATTCAATTTACCCATGTACCAAACCTGCACATACATTCCCTGAAACTAAAGTAAAAGTTGGAAAGAAAAAAAAAAAGAAATAGTTTCTGTTTTTGAGGAGCTCGGATAACAGCAAGGGACAATATACTGACTAAGCAGAAACTGTGTGATCTTTTATCAATTATTTAATATCTCTGAATCTCAGTTTCCTTATCTGTAAAATGAAGCCTACTATATATATTTAAATCCTTATAAGAATTAGTAAAATAAGCTATAATGCAATGCAATCTTACAAATTCCTGTAAGGATTAAAAGAACTATTTTTTAGCACTTAACACAGTGACAGGCATAGTAGACAGAGGTTGTTATTATTAACACTGATGAGCCTAGCAGAAGAATACCATAAAGCGAGGGGATTTTTTTTTTTTTTTTAAAGAGGGGGTCTCACTCTGCTGCCCAGGCTGGATTGTAGTGATGAAACTGCCACTGTAAAATTATAACTGAGACAGTGAAAGACATTTGACCTCACTAACTCCATCTTGCGTCTAACCTTCATGCTGTCCTTGTTCATTCCTGGGCATAGGCTGAACTAACTTTGGGAGGAACTTTTAGTTTACAGCTGAGAACAAAGACGATTAACAGCCCTTTCCGAAAACAAATCCTTTCATTGCCTAAAAAACAGATTGATGCTTGAGATATTTTTTAGAGCCTACAAAATGGATCAGTTGGCACCACCCAGATCAGTAAACTGACTCATCTGATCTTGAGGGTCCAACCCAGGAACTGACTAAGATTCTGACCCTCCCCAAATTGCTCCTGGGAATAACACTATATTGTAAAGCCTAAAATATTTGTCACACCCTGCGAAATGGATCAGCTGGCACCACCCAGATCGGTAAGCTGGCTCATCTGATCTTGGGGCCCCAACCCAAGAACAGACCCAGTTCAAGATAGCTTTCACTCCCTGTGATTTAATCTCTGAACAACCAATCAGCGCTTCTGACTAACTGGCTGCCTCCCCAAGCACCAACTTGTCCTTAAAAACTCTGATCCCCGAATGCTAAGGGAATACTAATTTGAGTAATAAAACTCTGGTCTCCTGTACAGCCAGCTCTGCATGAATTACTCTTTATTGTAATTGCCCTGTCTTGATAAATCAGCTCTGTCCAGGCATCGGTCAAGGTGAACCCCTTGGGCAGTTACAGCGACTGTCCCAATCACAGCTCACTGCAGCATCAAACTGAAGCGGTCCTCCCACCTCAGCCTCCCAAATAGCCAGAATTACAGGTGCAAGCCACAGAGATCAGCAAAGGGAAGTTTTTAGGATCACAGCCACTGGGCACAGAAAATGACTATGTACCTTCACAATGAGGCAGGAAAGTCTAAAGTCAAAGCCCTAGAAATTTCTTAGAGCCGCCGGGCACCATTGCTCACACCTGTAATCCCAACACTTTGGGAGGCCTAGGCAGGCGGATCACAAGGTCAGGAGTTCAAGACCAGCCTGACGAATATGGTGAAACCCCATCTCTACTAAAAATACAAAAAATTAGCCGGGTGTGGTGGCACATGCCTGTAGTCCCAGCTACTCAGGAGGCTGAGACAGGAGAATCGCTTGAACCTGGGAGGCAGAGGTTGCACTGAGCTGAGGTCGCACCACTGCACTCCAGCCTGGGCGACAGAGCAAGACTTCGTCTCAAAACAAAACAAAACAAACCAAAAAAGGTTAGGGGTGGGGTGGGGAAAGAAATGTCTTAGAACCTTGAAAATCAATGAAGTCTTAGACCTGGGGGTCAAACCTCAAATATGACAGCAGCCAGAAATTTATTATATCAGAGGCTGGGAAACACCTGGGAGCTTCAAAGGCAGATCAATGGTCAGGTCCCAGCCCCAAACTCATCAGAATTTCTAAGAGTTGTTCTACAGCGTGAGTATGGTTTTACTTCTCCTAAAGTGATTCTAATGTGCAGCCAGGGTTGAGAACCATTGCTATTCTTTTTTTTTTTTTTTTTTTAAATGAGTATCATCTGCTAAAGAACCACTGCTATTCTAGACCAATGAGGGCAAGATGGGAAAACAGAAGTGTCATTTCCTATTTTGTTTCCTCGATTGTTGCAATGGAATTTCTCAGCTTCAAAAGTCCAGAATTTCATGTGAGATTTCCCAAATTCTAAAATATTGGCAAGTAATTAATTAAAAAAAAATTCGGATCAAAGAAAACATGGATTTGGACCCTACTGGGTATGTCACTTCTTAACCTTTCTTGCAGTTCAACCTCAGGTTTGAACAACCAACCTGATTCTGAAAAGTTAAATAACTTGTCCACGGTTACACAGCCACTCAGAATAGGAGTTGGGATTAAAACCCAGTTCCTCTGAATTTAATTAATGTTCCTTGTATGTCAAGGAAGGAACACCTGAAGATGGACTTTAAAAATGGGCAAGAGGAACGCGAAGTTACCCCCAGCCATGATCGCAACCACGCATGCGCCTATTACTGGCAGCGTGGTGGAAGAGCAGAGCAGGTTAAAGACGATGAATTACGACCTCTGCTGGCGCGCTCACGACTCCTGCCGTAAAGGCCGTGTGTTGCGCCTGCGCACCTTCTTTCCCTTTCGGATTTCCGACGCGGTGGTACTGTAAAGGTTCCTCCCAGCGCCACAAGGCCGTCGCCATGGTGAAGCTGAGCAAAGAGGCCAAGCAGAGGCTGCAGCAGCTCTTCAAGGGGGGCCAGTTTGCCATCCGCTGGGGTTTTATCCCTCTTGTGATTTACCTGGGTCAGTGAGAGAAGAACCGGGAAAGTGACTGAAGGGAAGGGGGTGGCGGAGACTGCGGCCTCATTTTTGGCCATCGTGGGAGGGAGAGAAAAACGGGACACCGCCTTCCTGGCCCTTGAGGCTGTCTGGTCAAGTGGGGCCGATCGTCCCTGAGTTCGAGTTCCCGTTCTATCGCTTTATAGTTGCGTAGTCTTTAACAAGTCTTGCAATCCCGCCTTTTCTATTTTTGCATTCTTAAAGTGGAGATCATACTTCTCCGGCTTGTTGTGAGAGTTGGATGACCCCAGTGGATGTGAAAGCGACTCATTCACTCTTTAGCACTGGGTGGGTTCTCAGGGTGTTTGTCCTCACCTCTCCATGTGGTCCTAAGTGGAAAGAGGCCTGTTCTGGGAATCTAGACACCTCGTGAAAGTACCACTGCCATGAAAGCATGGTTATAATAGTCGTTGGATGCCTCTGTTTTCTTACCTGTACAGTGAAGGGTTTGGATGATTTCTATTACTGGCCCCATTTTACAGGTGAGGAAACAGCCATAGAGAAACATTTTTGCCATGGTCACACAGCTGTGCTGAGGATGTTATGGGCTCAGGCAGTGGGGCATCAGAGCCCATAGTCTTAACCACTATAGTGTACTTCGAGGATTTGGGGTTTTTTTGGTTTTTGTTTTTGAGACAGAGTCTCGCTCTGTCACCCAGACTGGAGTGCAGTGGCGCTATCTTGGCTTATTGTAACCTCCGCCGCCTGTGCTCTAGAGATTCTCCCACCTCAGCTTCCCAGGTAGCTGGGACTACAGGCTCGTGCCACCACGTTCAATCACTGCAAGGATTTGTCAGTGCCCGGGCAAATATTTTTCAGTTAGGGCTGCACAATGGGACCTTATTCTGTAGTTTTTTTCTTTTCTCCTTTTCTTTTTTCTTCTTTGAGACATAGTCTTGCTCTGTGCCTCGGCTGGAGTGTAGTGGCGCGATCTCGGCTCACCGCAGTCTCGGGATCAAGCGATCCTTCCTCCTCAGTCTCCCGAGTAGCTGGGATTACAGACTTGCAGCCATCGATAGCGGCTAATTTTTATATTATTTAGTAGAGACAGGGTTTTGCTGTGTTGGCCAGCCTGGTCTCAAACTCTTGGCCTCAAGTTAGCCTCTCCCCTCCGACCCTGCCGCAGCCTCCCAAAGTGCTGGGATTATAAGCATGAATCACCGCGTCCAACCTGTAGTTTCTTCTTAATTACTTTATTTTTTATTGTATTTATTTTTTTTGAGACGGAGCCTCACTCAGTTGCCCAGAGCGGAGTGCAGTGGCGCGATCCTGGCTCACTGCAACCTCGCTTCCCGGGTTCAAGAGATTCTTCTGCCTCAGCCTCCCGAGTAGCTGGGACTACAAGGCCTGCCACCATGTCCGGCTAATTTTTTTCTTTTTTTTAATTTTTTTTTTAAATACAATCTCATACCGATGCGGTGGTTGCTGTAAGGGGTCCTCTCTGCGCCGGACAGCCGTCGCCAGGGTGAAGCTGAGCAAAGAGGCCAAGCAGCGGCTGCAGCAGCTCTTCAAGGGGGGCCAGTTTGCCATCCGCTGGGGCTTTATCCCTTTTGTGATTTACCTGGGTCAGTGAGAGAAGAACCGGGAAAGTTTAGAATGGCAGTAGTTCTCAACCCTGGCTGTACATTAGAATCATTTTAGGAGAGGTAAAACCATACTCACGCTGGAGACCTACTCCTAGAAATTCTGATGAGTTTTGGGTTGGAACCTGGCCATTGATCTGCCAGTATGGTTTCACCATATTGGCCGGCTTGGTCTGGAACTCCTGACCTTGTGATCCGCCTGCCTCGCCCTCCCAAAGTGCTGGGATTACAGGCGTGAGCCACCACGCCCAGCTAGTTTTTTCTTTTTAATTTAATTGCTTCACTCAGGCAGTTTGGCAAAAGAGAAAGAGCAGATTTGTTCATCCCAGCTGTGTCAGTTTGAGCATATAGTTTGACAATTCTAAAACTCAGTTTCATATTTTAAAATACTATTGATTTTAACAAGGTGCTGCTTCCTATTTGATTTAGGTGTTTTATGTTGTATAAGATAAAGTACACTGTGTGGCTGAGCAGCTGTGGTTTCTATTTCTCCATGAGTTGCAAGCCAACTGTGATAACCTGGGAATATAGAACTTAAAAAGATCTTTTTCCTCCCTATTTTGGGTGCAAGTTTTTTTAAAAAACATTACTTTTCTAGATTTTAGTGACTTTGTATGGGTACCAAGGATTAGAGTAAATATGACAGACAGCTGGTGTTTTCACCTCTGTTCTTGCAGCTCCTCCTCCCCCCACCAAGTTCTTTCACTTGCTGATAGAAGGGCCTTCTCTGGCTGGGCAAACACTGGGGTTAGCTCTCCTTTTAGCTAAGAGAGGTGTGGAAGCTTTGATTCTTCCCCTTCTTTGTGCCATCTTCTTTTTTCATTGTGTATGCCAGGTCCTATTTTAGCTTGCTCTTGCTTTTTGTGTCCCTGTGGTTCTTTGCTTCTCTGTCTTTTTTCACCTACTCTTCCCTCCTCCCTGTTTTGAGATTCCTTTTCTATTGCTAGAAAGCTGTAGCTGGTTGCTGCAATCTGCATGCCAGGGGCTTTGGTCTAAGAATGGATAATGCATTCCTTTTCCATACTAGAGTTTATTTTTCTTTTTACACACACTGGCTATGTTCCCTTCCTAGGACTACCATTATGGTGATTTTCACTCCAACATTCAATTCGGATTATACAAGATTAGTGTTAAGGCTGTCTTTCCAGTACTTGTTTATCATTGTCTTTTCCCTTATGCTGTATATTTAATTTTATGTCTAAACCAGTTCCCACGTTGAAATAGAGACAGGGTCTTGCTGTGTTACCCAGGCTGGTATTGAACTTCTGGTCTCAAGTGATCTTTCTACTTTGGCCTCCCAAAGTGCTGGGATTACAGGCATGAGCCACCACACCTGGCTCCAAGTTCTTTTACTTCTTCCACCTCAACTCACTAAAACCAGCAACTGCAGATTGAACTTTTTATGTAATTCAGGTTCAACCGTAACTTTTAGTGCTTTGGGAAGTACAGTGGTATAAAATATGACAGGCAGTGACATGATAATAGAGAATCTGGACATTTACTAACAAAAAGGTTTTTTTTTTTTTTTTTCCCCCACGGTGTCTTGCTCTGTCACAAGGCTGGAATGCAGTGGCATGATACTGGCTCACTGCAACCTCCACCTCCGGGTTCAAGTAATTCTCCTGCCTCAGCCTCCCGAGCAGCTGGGAATACAGGCGCCTGCCACCACACCCAGATAATTTTTTGTATTTTTAGTAGAAACGGGGTTTCACCATATTGGCCAGGCTGGTCTTGAATTCCTGACCTTGTAATCCACCCGCCTCAGCCTCCCAAAGTGCTGGGATTACAGGTGTGAGCGACCGTGCCCGGCCCAACAAAAAGGTTTTAATGAGCCACCTGTTGGAAGACAATTCTCCATGGTCTTTTGCATTTCTGCACATCTTATAAGCAGAGGCTCTGATGATCCTTTGTTCCATATTATCTTTTGAAGGTGTTTGTAGAACAAACAGCCTTGGAAAATAGTACCTCCAGTCAGAGCAAAGGGAGATGTGCTTACAGCCCATTATAAAAGATTCTGGTTATTTATCTCCTGCAGTGCAATCCATGACATGTTGTAGATGTCATCTGAACTTCTTTGCATGGAAATTGAGAGTTGAGGAACTAAAGCAGAAATGATACTCTTACAGTCTATTGCTGGGAGTAATAAACTGTTCTTTGTCTCTGACTTAGAATATTATCTACACCAACATCTGTGAAACTGGCAGGCCAGTTTGTTGTCTTCTAAATAAGAAAACTGCAGACCCCTCATAGTTCTTGAAACCTTTCTGATTTAATCAGTTACTTCAACAAGTGAGCATATATGTCATCAGTTTAATTTATCAGTATATTTTAAACGGTAAAAGATAGACTTAACCATGCTTGTCGTGAGTTGATTTAATTAGGTTGTTAAATAGTAAGTATTGAATGATCCATCCCCTGCCACCTCCCCCCCACCCCCCACCCTGTCCCTTTTCTATCATTGGTCTTTGTTTTATAAAAAGAGAGGTTTGTGGGGAATAAAATATCCTCAGTTGTGTTTTTTAAAAAAGTTTAGTAGTTTGTTTTCCTCCAGGCATGGTGGTTTATGCCTGTAATCTCATACTTTGAGAGGCTCAGGTGGACGGATCACTTGAGCCCAGGAGTTCAAGACCAGCCTGGGCAATATAGTGAAACCTTGTCTCTAGAAAAAAATTAAAAAATTTAGTTGTTTGTTTTTCGAAATATCATTTTGCTCTTCATAGTCTTTCATCCAGTATAAATTGGGAGTTGTGGTATCTTATTTCTCGGTAATGACTGATAATGAAAGATAGAGCATGCTAAGGATAACTGTGCTAATTGTGGATGTAACAGGAATAATGGCCATGTGTGCTGGCTCAGTAAAAAAGTTGTTTGTTTTCGTCTGGGCATGGTGGTTCATACCTGTAATCCCAGCACTTTGGAAAGCCGAGGTGGGTGGATCATTTGAGGTCAGGAATTTGAGACCAGCCTGGCCAACATGGTGAGACCCTGTCTCTACTAAAAATACAAAAAAATTTGGGTGGCTGTAATCCTAGCTACTCAGGAGGCCAAGGCAGGAGAATAGCTTGAGCCTGGTATGAAGAGGTGTTACAGGCTGCAGTGAGCCGAGATCATGCCCACAGCACTCTAGCCTGGGTGACAGTGAGACTCCTGTCTCAAAAAAAAAAAAAAAAGGAATAAGATAGCTTGTTCTTCCTACTGATTAGTCCTGGACATAATTTCATAGTCTAGTGAAGATTGGAGACTGTTCTGTAGTGCAGGTAAATCTAGATAGTACTGGTTGATTCAGATATCAGTCTATCTATCCTAGGTTGAATTACAAAGAAGAAAAAGTCTTGACTGTAAATGTTTTGTCTGCTGAGGTTTTAATTAATATTTTTTCTCTTCTGTCTCCTTGATTCAGGATTTAAGAGAGGTGCAGATCCTGGAATGCCTGAACCAACTGTTTTGAGGTACTGCTATTAAAACTAAACATTTCAGGGCAAGTTCTCATACAGTAGTACTGAATCACTAGGATATAAAAGAGTAGTAGTGGCAGTCATTGAAATCGACCTTTGTCAGTCAATATAATCGTGGGCTATTGGAAAACTGCAACTACTTTCTCTTCCCCCTCCTAATTTGTATTTACCATGTTATAACTATGATAAAGCATATTTTAAGAAAACAAGAATTAATTTATTATCCTACCACTTTAAAATGCGGAAGAGTTTTAAATTTCCTATATTCCCATCTTATCCTCATTCAGATGAATACAACCTTATATGAGAAGGGTATGCAGGACTTTGTTTTCACCTAAAATTTGAGTTGCTGTCCCATATATTTTCCAGTTGTGGTTTACCTAGGTTTTTCAATATTTCATTATTTTACAAAACAATATAATTAACATTTAGGTGGAGTGTGGTGGCTCACACCTGTAATCTCAGCACTTTGGAAAGCCAAGGTAGGAAGATGGTGGGAGGATTGCTTGTGGCTAGGCGTTCAAGACCAACACAGCGAGACCCCCATGGGCAACATAGTGAGACCCCCATCTCTAACCAAAAAAAAGTAAAGAAATGATTAACATTTGTGTATACGTAGCTTTTATAGATTTTAATTTCCTTATAAATTCTCATAGGACTTAATAAAACATATGAACATTTATGGCTCTTGACTGCCAAATTCCTTTCTCAGAAACAGTCTTGCTGGTATTGGTAAGCACTTATGAAAATTTCACACACACAGTATGCATATTCATACACACGTATGCATATATGTGCATACTTGTGAAAATTATATGTATAGATATAATCGCAAACAGGCAAGTTTGCTCCGACGGAAGGACTGATGCTTAATGGCACTGTGATGACTGTGACTACTACACACCAGCAAATCGGATTTCTGCTTGATCCTGTCTCTTGTGGGTTGCCCTAACAGACTTTTCACTGACTGTTCTAAGGGCTTCATTTATTTTCTTCAAACTTCTCTAAGCTACATTTTTCTAGAGTGGGCAGAAAATACTTTATTCACTATCACCTTCAATGTGTCAGCCACTGCTTTAGGTGCTTTTTGCACAATGTATCTAATTGTCACTTCAGTCCTTCAGAGCAGGTTATACAGTTAGTAGGTGGTAGAATATGTTCTATTTCTAAAGCTCACATTCTTTCCACTGGGTCATGCGACCTTCCCCAAGTAATTTTACCTCTACCTTTATTTAGCACAGTGCCATCTGATACGAATTTCCTCTACCACATCTACCTTGCTGTTCTCTTCTTTTTTAGAGGAAGGTCTTTTTTTAATTCTCAAAGGGTACTGCAATATGTGCTTTCAACTTGTTCACTTCTGCAGTCACTCTGTTTTCCCCGATGAAATTCTTTAACAAATGGTCTTCACTACTTTCTTCCCTTCCTTTAACTGTTTATAGCATGACTTTTAAAAACTGTTTTCAGAGATTCCCCACTAAGTCCTTTGTTTTTAGCCCTTATTCTATCTCTTTTCTTTTCTGTAAAATAGGGATTGAGGTAATATATCTGCTACCTACTAGTTGAGTGGCCTTGTCCTTAGAGAAACATTACCTTGGGAAACAGAGAGGAATACTGAGTCAAGTTGTGTGGAGATTTTCTAAGTATTGGAAATTACCATGAAATACCTTTCTCCAAGAAGCCATTAACCTTTCTACGCTGTCATCTCCTCTTTTATCAGTTGAGGATAATAATACCTATGTAATGAAGTTGCCATGAGCATTGACTAAGAATATTATATATGAAGTATTAACAGTATTGTCAAGTAATATGTGATCAGTAAACTATTAATCGTAATTTTTAATCTTTCCAATGTCATCCTCTTATCCCCATTTCCTTATCCTAAGAGAACAGTGCTCTGGCTATATGATACTGCATGCTAAATCCCAGAATAAACTATATATCGTTTTATGTCTTTGCTCCTATATTTGTGCTCCTTTAGTCTGGAATTGATTTTTCCCCTTAGTTTCCACTGGATAAAAACCTGCTTCTAGGAAAGCCCAGTCTCAAATGTTGCCCCTTCTGTAAATCTTTTCCTTTCCTCCTAGCTAAAACTACTCTATTTTTGTGTTCCCATAGTTTTCTTTCTTTGTAGTTTTAAATTTTTATATTGCCTAGTCTGGTCTCAAACTCCTGGGATCAGGTGACCCTGCCTCAGCCTCCCAAGGTATTGGGATTATAGGCGTGGGCCACTGTGCCCAGCCCCATAGTATCCTTTTGTATCTGTCATTTTCTGCCTTGTATTATGCTTGTGGCTATAATATATTTTGTCCCATAAGCACCTGAAGTAGTTGCTCAACAAGTATTGAATTAACTTAATGACCCTCATCTCTTGATGGTCTTCTGTGGGTTTTTTGTATTGTATTTTAATTTTTTATAGAGAGAAGGTCTCACTGTGTTGCCCAGGCTGGTCTTGACCTTCTGGGCTCCAGTGATCCTCCCACCTGGGCCTTGCAGTGTGCTAGGATTACAAGCATGAGTCACAACACCTGGCCATCTTGGTCCTGTGGACAGGAATTGATAAAGCAGTGCATCTTGTACAAATTTTAGACTGGACCTGCCTGCTGGGAAATAACATTTTTTGTGTGTCCTGGGTGATTAAGGATACAGAAGTAGGGATAGAATGTGTCTTTCTGTTGTCCTTTTTTGGGGCTGCATTTATCCCAACAAGATTTGAACCTTCAACAACTAGATGAAGCATCCTGGTCCTACTGCTTTTTATTTCTTCAACTTACTGTCTTTGCTTCTCTCCTTCTTGGTGCTAACTCTTGATTTTTTTTCTGTCATTAAGAGCATCTTCTGGTTTCTTTCCAGAGGTATGTGTGTTTTAGGAAATAATTGAGTGAGTGCCTGCAAAGGGTTATTGAGTTAGGAATTTCATGTACTGTGCAACATAAAATTTATTGTTTATTAATATAAAGTCTATTGTTTCTACATACATTTATTATTTATATAATACTTATGTAAATAATACAGTTGATGATTTACTAGTTTGTTTCCCTTGCCAAATTGTTGGGTTCTTTGCGGTTAGGACCACATTCATCTTGGTATCCTCTTTTACCCAGGATGGCTCTTTTTTTTTTTTTTTTAATTTTAATATTTGACCTTCTGAAAGGATGGCTCATTTTATGTGGTCAACAAATGTTGACATGAATGCCTTATTCAAAAGTACTTCAATATACAAGGGACAGTGTCATAGTAAAACATTTAGGGAAAATATGTGAATATCAAGGAAAGAGAATAATTTCCATTATCTGTATAAGGCTGAGCTAGATTTCCTTTTTATATTTTTGCTGCCCATTACCATAGAGGAAGAGACCTTCATATATGATTATTTTATTTTTTTGTGTTTTTTTTTGAGACAGGGTCTCACTCTGTCACCCAGGCTGGAGTGCAGTGGTGCAGTCATGGCTCACTGCAGCCTTGACCTCCTGAGTTTAGGTGGTCCTCCCATCTCAGCCTCCCAAGTAGCCAGGACCACAGGCGTGTATCACCACGCATGGCTAAATTTTTTTTTTTTTTGGTAGAGACGGGGTTTTGCCATATTGCCCAGGCTGGTTTCGAACTCCTAGGCTCAGGAGGTCCACCCGCCTTGGCCTCCAAAGGGCTGGGATTATAGTCATGAACTATCATTCTCAGCCAAGAATTTATTTTTCTATCTTAACTGTGTGCAAAAATACCTAGGGTTTAAGGGGAGATTTTAATACGCATCTGAAAATTGGAAATAGATATGTGTTTTCTTTTTAGGCACAGGGAAAATATTAAAAAAAAAATAAACTTTACAAAACTGTCATTGTCATTTTAAAAGGCAGTTTTATTCAACTGGGCTACATTTTTAAGCAGCAGGATTTAGAAATGAAACCATCTCTTTTCTCCTTCTTGGACTCTTATTTTATAGAGTTAGCAAATGAATGTTTGGGGTTAGAATTAGTTGAAGTGGAAGTGGAGGCTAATTGCTCCCTAGGAACATAATGGTTATAAGAGCACTTAGGTCACATCACACTCTACCCACTTAAATGATATGTCACTATCTCAGAGCCTCAATTTTCACATCTTTAAAATAGGAATCGTAATTGGTAGTTGTGAACTTTCCACAGTGTTTAATGCACTGAAACGTTAATTCAATAAATGTTACTTTAATATTATTGATGTTGCATCTAATAATGAGATGGCTTTGTTTTCTGGGTTTATCAGGCCTACCTGTTAATGGAAATCAGTAATCATTTTCCTTTTGATTGACTTGATTTTATGTCAGCTCACTTTTTTTTAAATGGTAGGTAACTGCGCTCAAAAGTAACTAAACTGTATTTCTTTTACTATAGTTCCGTATGTTTAATTTGCTTGTTCAGTGGGATTGATCCTTGTCTTCTAATTACTCTGAACTTGATAGATGAGGAAACAAACATAAATGTATAAAATTTTCTAGGTCTTAGGTTATGTCTAAAAGATTTTTATTTTGGGATTTATTTCTCCTCTTTACAAACATTTTAGCCTACTTTGGGGATAAAGGATTATTTGGTCTTCTGGATTTGGAAGCAATTAGCAGACAGCATGGAAGATGTGTGCTCTGGCTCGGATAAGAGATGGAACATCGTTCAGTCGCTAGTTGGATGGCACAAGGCTCGTCACAGATGAATCTGTAGCAGAGTGGAACTTGTACTAACTTACGATAGAATGTATCAGAATAAATGTTTTTAACAATGTTATGTCTTGAGTCCTTTTTGAATTGAACATGCTGAATTATCAGGTAAAATTAAGCTTTTTGGTACTTTTTCAAAACAGGGAATTTGTGTATGTATGTATCTAGGGTGCTATTTAAACAAAAAATTTTCCAAGTTAATTCCTGCCCATTCACCTAACATACGGATTACAGTTTCCCTTTGCAGCCAATCAGTAACTCCCTCTAGGATATTCCAAGGTAGCAAGAAAACAGATAGGTCTCAGTTTGTGACAAACCAAGCCATTACTTTCTCCTCTGCATTGAAGTTCTGACTGCAAGAAATAGGGGTCCTGGCAGCTCTATTGCTAGGGGATGGGAACCGCATGGGAGAGTTGTGTGTCTGATTTATTTGTAGGTTAAATGTGAGTCTAAAGTTTCCCTCAGTTGTGTTAGGAAACTAGAGCTGGCTGAGCAAGAGCCCATGGAGAACTACATGGAATAGTTAGCACTATTTTCTGGTAGAAGAAAAGGCAGCTAATTAATGGAAACTAATTTCAGTTCTAGATACTGGTTTCCTGAGACCTTCACCTGTATTTGAATCCTTTTATTACTTAGTTTTTTCCATTCTTCTAACAAAATAGTGTTATTTACTATGTTTAGCCATTGTTACTAATACAGGAAAGTAGAACCTAAAACAATATAAGACAGTTTAGAAAAAGCCTATTGAGTTGAATATTTTAAGCATCCAGTGTTTAGGAATGATCATGAATATAATCCCTCTCAGGTGTTGGGAGCTGTCATCACCAGGAAGTTCTTATTTCTAATGTAAAACCCTCTTAGCTATTTAAGCCTATTTCCTCAAGTCTTGCTACCTTTGCCCTGGAGACGTAGAGAGTATTGTGGCAGCTTATTGCATAAGGGGATTTTAAAGTGGAATTTTTGAGAGCTAACTGCAGAAAATCAGTTTTGGTAAGTACTTAATGTAATTGCTTCAGCATCTCTTAATCTAGTCGTGTAATTTTGCTGAAAACTGAGCACAGTATTAAAATTCCATAGAATTGCTTAAGTTTGTGGTTCCCCCCCATCCTTTTTGCCAAGTGTGTTGTCAGGGAATTTTCGTATTTTGTTTATACATTTTTCTTCTGTTTCTCACTCGGGATTTCCAGAAATTGAGAAAGCTGTGGCAGGTATCTGCTTTGATAAAATACTAATGTGAATGGTAAACATAACTGGTTGTGTTCTTTTAAAGATTACCTTTGTGAACCCCAAATATCTAAGACAGGTCTCAGTCAATTTAGAAAGTTTATTTTGCCAAGGTTAAGAACGCACCTGTGACACAGTCTCAGGAAATCCTGAGGAGGTGTGCCCAAGGTGGTGGTGGTGGGGGGGGAGGCGGTAGTTTGCTTTTATACATTTTAGGGAGACATGAGACATCAGTATGTCTAAGATATGACATCAGTATGTCTAACATTGGTTTGGTCTGGTAAGGTGGGACAACTCAAAGTGGGGACTTCCAGGTTAGAAGTAGGTGAGAGACAAAAGGTTGCATTCTTCTGAATCCTTGATCAGCCTGAATACGCAGTTTAGTCTGGGTCATTGTGTTGTACCCGAGTGAGTCAAGGAATGTGCCCCACTCTGAGATTGCATTATGAGTCCTTTATTATGCTGGTAACTGAGGGGTGGCTAACGCCCAAAATTCTCCCAGCCCCTAAGAAAAAGGTGGTCTTTTATACCCTAGTATTAAAAGGGAGGGGGAACTTAGCTGAAGCAAATTTTTGACAAAAGCAGAGTAAGCAAAAAGTTAAAAGATAAACCAGTACATGAGAAGTAAAATGTCAGGTGCAAGGAGTAAAGCTATTATGAATGACAACTTATGGATAATGGGGGCTCTGGGTGCTCGACAGCACCTGCATTCCCAGCCTCTGCTGGTACTACTTAGTTTGGCCTCTTATCAACAAATGCATTCCTGGAGGTTCCCAGTGTCAGCCTGCCCTAGCTACATACTATAGTTACATACTTAATGGTGGGAAAATAACTAAAATGAAGAAGCTAAGATGGAGTCTGTCCGGCTCAAGAAGCTGACATAAAGCCTGAACAGCTTTTAGTCTGAGAAAGAGTTTTAGCTGGGAAAAAGCAGGTTATCACATTCCCCACTTGTGTTTTTGGGGATTCATATCATTGATTCCTTAGTTATAGCGAGGGGGTTATATTGGGTTCTAAGATACATAAGTTTGACAGAAGCTATGCACCATTTTACAAGATTAATAAACCAATTTAATAGGGCCCAAAAGTTAACCCCAACAAGAGGAGAAGAGATCCTGCTAATCCAGTTATTAAAGTAGTTAGCCAAGGGTTCCAGTTAAACATGCTCTGGTACCATGGGGTGTTACTTTCTCATTCCCATTGGTATCTGTCTAAATTTTCTTGAACCTTTTGAAGAATATCCTTTATGACTACAAACTGGTTAGCATAAAAACAACAGCTTTCCCCTAATGCTGCACATAAACCCCCTTGGGAGAGAAACACTGGTCCAGGCCATGGTGGTTCTGAAGAACAACTTCAGCTAAGGAGTCTACCTGGGCATGCAGTGTATTTATGGCTGATTGGAGATTTCTTAAATCAGCAACTACTTGTTGGGTTAGGGACCCTAGTCCAGCTTCTCAGACCGATGCTGCTGTGCTGATTGCTGCTGACCCAGCCACACTCAGGCCAGCCAAAAGGGGAACTAGAAGTGGGGCACCCTGGTGTACTCTGGGGTGCAGTTCAGGAGGGGCAATGAGAAGCTGTCCCTCTGGTCTGCTGTATACATAAACCTGAGGAAGCGCATAAACCTGAACTAGCATGCACAGGAGACGTACAGGTTTAGTCCTGTTAATACAGCGGGTGAGGCCTGAGGTGTAAGCTAGCCAAGTGTTATTTGGTGCCTGGTAGGAGACTGAAGTAGTTAGGGAACTAAGCAGAGACCGATTACAGGTGGCATGGAAAGAGAAAACAGATAGGTTATACCCCTTACTGACTAGGCAGGAGGCGTTTCCTGAAACATCCCCTAATGTAAAGGAGTGAGGATGAGCATGACACGAAAGAGGGCCAGTGTTCAACTTGACCTCAACTCCCAATCCAACATAATATGGAGGTTTGGCCCATAACCAACAGTCTTGGGCCAGTTGAGGCTGAGTAATATTAAGGAGGTGATGCACTCCCCCTAAGATGGGCATTAAACTGGGTTAGAGGTGTTGGGGTTGCAGCCGGAGTTGGGAAGCCTGGACTGGTGACAGGACAGTTGGGCCAATGGGACTGACCTTATCTGGTTGTGGGCGGAACATAGGGTCTCCTAAATGAGTTAAGGGACCAATGGTTTAGGGGGTCACCAGGGGATCAGGATCCTCTTCTGAATGGTAAACATAGTTCCAAGATCAAACCCTTTGATATAGAGTCACAGTGCCCATATCATACAGTTGTACAGAGTTAGGGTTATGGACAGTTATAGTAATGGGATTATAGGCTCCCATAGTACATGGTCTAGGACAAGAGGTCCGAGCTGTGGAAAGGGTTGGAGACTGAGTTGGCCCTCCCGGGTAAGTAGCCAAGGTTACACATGACCAAAAAGGGCAGAAAAACTCGTAACTATCCTGGCAGGCAGTGTCAGGATGGTCTCCAGGACAGAGATAGAAATCTACTCCTTGGAGTCCCTTTTCTGCACTCCTTGAGCTGCCGCATCCACTTTCACTTCCAGTGTGCCTGAACCCTGCAGCAAGGTCAATGAGTCCCACTCCTGCCCACAGGGGCAAACTTCGCTGGTTCTTGAGGGAACAGCTGGGCTTTGGGGAAAAACCCATAAATCGATTGAAAAAGAAACTTCATTGTAGGTACTTTCTTTCCGGGTGATGTTCACAAGCACCTGTTGTAAAAGAAGTGAGAAAAGAGTAGGAGTGGGCAGAGGGCTGAATGACTGGGAACAGACAAGAAAAGTAGACAAAAAGAACAAGTCTGATGGCTGCACCCAACCCAGGCGCAGTTTTAAGGGGCCTAACCTGGGTTTGGGGACCCATGTTTCTTGCTGTGTCCTGTTGGCCTTGATGCAGGAGTGATGAATCCGAGCAGGAATACCGTCCACCCTTAGGGCCGTGGGTGTAGTAAGGATGACAGTGTGAGGTCCTTTCTAAGCAGGAATGAGATCTTCCTTCTGGAACTTTTTGACATACACCAAGTCACCTGGACAGAAAGGGTGGCAGGATCCTCTCAGATCAGGAGCTGGATTAGGGTATGCTTCCCGGGCAAGTGGCTGGATAATATCTTGAACCTGTTGGAGACACTGCAAGTGCTGTAACAAGTTAGCCTGGGATATTTCTGCTAACTGGGTATCCCTCAATTTAGGCAAAGTAGGTGGGGCCCTCCCATACCTGATCTCAGAAGGAGAGAATCCTGCCTTGTAAGGGGTGTACCTGACCCTAAGAGGGGCTAAAGGAAGGAGCTTTATCCAATTTTCACTGATCTCCAGGATTAATTTGGTAAGAGTACTTTTTAGGGTATGATTCGTGTGTTCTACCTGTCCAGAGCTCTGGGGTTGGTAGGCACAATGGAGTTTTCACTGAATATTTAATGCCTTGCTGACTGACTGAGCTGTGGATGAGGTGAAGGCCATCCCATTCTCAGACCCTATAGCAACAGGCAATCCATAACGAGGGATAATTTTGTTAAGTAAGAACTTTACTACTGTAGTGGCAGTTTCGTTCTTAGTGGCAAAAGCCTCAGTCCATCCAGAAAAGGTGTCTACCAACACCAGGAGGTACTTATACCCCGCCCGGTATGGCTTCACTTCGGTAAAGTCAACTTCCCACCTCTCTCCTGGGCTATGTCCTTGGAGACGATGGCCCAATCCAGGCTTCAGGCCTTGCCTGGCATTCACCTGTGCACAAGCCATGCACTGGGAGGCCACCTGGCTAGTTAAGTCCTGGAGGTGTGGGATTTTATTTTATTTTATTTTATTTTATTTATTTTTAAAGACGGGGTCTCACCGTATTGGTCAGGCTAGTCTTGAACTCCCGACCTTAGGTGATCCGCCTGCCTTGGCCTCCAAAGTGCTTGGATTACAGGCATGAGCCATCACATCTGGCCAAGGTGTGGGATTTTAAATGGCTTCTCAAAAGTTGGGCCAACTTTGTTTCTCCCAATTGAGTGGAAGAGTGGAGGCAGCTGATTAAAGCCTCTATGAGGGCCCGGGGCAGGAAGAGTCTGGAGTCTCGAAGGTTCCACCATCCATCCTGATTTTTACTGGCTTGCAGATCTGATGCCTGCTTTTCTTCTTCAGAAGAGTACGCTGGGTGGTCGGGTAAATCAGGCTGTGGAAAAGAGATGGCTGGAAGCAGAGTTAGTGGAGTAACTGGGAGAGCAGCAGCCTCATGGGCGGCACAGTCTGCCTTTTGGTTTCCCCTGGCAACAGCAGTATTTTCCTTCTGATGTCTTTGCAATGAATTACAGCCACCTGTAGGGGGAGCCAGACAGCCTTGAGCAGGGCTAAAATCTCTTGTTTTTAGCAGTTTTTCCCACTGAGGTGAGTAGCCCCCGCTCTTGATAGATGGCCCCATGAACATGTACAGTAGCAAAAGCATATCTGCTATCAGTGTAGATGTTAACACTTTTGTCCTTACCCCACTGGAGGGCTTGAGCAAGGGCAATTAACTCAGCCTTCTGTGCAGAGGTACCAGCTGGTAGTGCCTGGGCCCACAGTATGTCGGTCTCCATGGTAATGGCCACATCAGCTTTCCGTACCCCTGCTCAAGGAAACTGCTACCATCTGTAACACATGGTGGCATCCGCCTTTTCCAAAGGAGTGGAGATCAGGTCTACCTGTCTCTGTAGTTTCTAGTAATTCCTGGCAGTCATGGTTAGGGGTGGTGAAGTCTGGATCAGGGAGCAGAGTAGCTGGATTTAAACACTTTGTGGGAGCACCTTGTAACAGAGTCACTACAGCATGTGGTGCTGTAGGAGTTAACTTCTGGCCGAAAGTGAGCTTATCAGCCTCATGAACTAGGCTTGCTGCTGCCACAGCTGCTCGCAGACAACTTGGCCACCTGGAGGCCACAGGGTCCAGTCTTTTAGATAAATATGCCACTGGGTGTCTCCATGGCCCCAAGGTTTGAGTGAGCACCCCTTTAGCCACTCCCTGATTTTCATGGACAAACAAGTGAAATAGTTTTGAGATGTTCGGAAGGGCTAAAGCCAGGGCCTCTGTCAGTGCCTTATTTATGTTTTGGAAAGCCTGCTCTTCCATATCAGTCCAAACTAAAGGGCGATTTCCTCCTGTAGCAGTGTACAGAGGCTTGGCAATTTCTGCTAACCCAGATACCCACAGGTGACAGTATCTCACTGCACCCAAGAATTCACGTACCTGTTTCTTGGTAGTAGGGGTAGGGATTCATCAGATGGCCTCCTTTTGAGCATTTGTGAGTGCTCTTTTTTCTTGGTTTAGTTCATATCCCAAGTAAGAGACCCTAGAAAGACAAAGCTGGGCCTTTTTGGCCGAGACCCGATACCCAAGCTCCTGAAGGAGGTAAAGCAGGTCCTTAGTATGTTGCAGACAGCTTTTGGCAGTCTCAGTAGCCAATAAGAAATCATCCACGTATTGGAGTAGGGTACAGTTGGGATGGCTGGCTCAGAATGCCACAAGGTCGTGCAGAAGGGCTTCCCCTAAAAGAGTTGGGGAATTTTTAAAACAGTGGGGCACCAAGTCTAAGTTAATTGGGTTGTGTCTCCTGAACCAGGGTCTCTCCATTCAAAAGCAAAAGTGGGTTGGCCCTTAGGAGCCAAAGGAATGGCAAAGAAAGCATCTTTTAAGTCCAGGACAGTGTACACAATATGTTCTGATGGGAGCAAGTTGAGCAGTGTATAGGGATTAGGGACAGTTGGATGGACTGTGACCCTCTGTTAACTTCCCACAAGTCCTGTACAGGCTGGTAATCGTTTGTTCTGGGTTTCTGAACTGGCAGACATGGAGTGTTCCAAGCAGACTGGCAAGGTGTTAAGTATATTGGCTCGTAATAGCTGTTGAATGTTGGGGTTGATTCCCTCTCTCGCCCACTGACTCATAGGATATTGTTTGACCTGAACAGGCAGGGCATCAGCCAGAAGTTCTAGAAGCACCAGTGGATGGTGTTTTGCCCGTCCTGGGGGGTTTGATTCTGCCCAAACTCGGGGAAAAAGAGCTTGCAGATGCGGTAGGAGAGGGTTAATTTGTTTTCTCTTGGGGGTGAAGACAAGACTAAAAGATATTCCTCTGACAGAGGAATGGTCAGCAGGAGCTGAGCAGGAGGGGGGTCTGTTCTCCTAACTTGAGATGAGTTTGCTGAGCCTGAAAGGAGATGGATGCCTGCAGCTTGTGGAGCAGGTTGCGCCCAAGAAGGGGGAAAGGGCACTGTGGAACTACTGGAAATGAATGGGTTACTCTCTTTTGACCTAAGTTTATTTCACATGAGTGGGTGACAGGATATTCCTGAATAGCTCCGGTAGCCCCCTGTACAGCCATTCTCTTGTTAGAAACACTGCCCAAGGGTTTCTGTAATACAGAACGTTCAGCCCCCATATCTATTAAAAAGCATACAGGCTGGCCCCCCACAGTAGCAGTAACCATGGGCTCGCGGGGGCCAAGTGAAAAGGAGCCCTGGTCCTGTCAATCATCAGATTCCTCTGCTCTGGGGAGGGTGAGAACCCTTTTTGTTCTGGTTTCTTCTCTGGCTTTAAAGGGCACTCATTTTTCCAGTGTCCAGTCTGTTTACAGTAAGCACACTGGTTCCTTTAGTGGGGAGCCTGGTCACCTTTCTGGCTTTTCTGGTGGGGGTCTAGGGTCCTTTGGATGGTGCTCTGTGATGGGAGCTCTTCCTATTTGGTTCCCTGGAGGCCAGCCACTATAATTTTTGCCTGTCTTTTCCTGGCCCTGTTGGCTGCCCTGTCAGTGGCTTGAGCTGCCTGTTTTTCCCTTTAAGCTTCTCGATTGTCAAAAACCTTCTGGGCTACTTCTAAAAGCTCAATAATGTTCATTCCAGCAAAACCCTCCAGTTTTTGTAACTTTCTCTGAATGTCAGAAGCTGCCTGGGCCAGAAATGCCAAATTTATAGCATGGCCATTTTCAGGAGCCGCCAGATCAAACAGGCTGTAAATTTAACAGGCCTCCTGGAGGCACTCTAAGAATGCTCTGGGTGACTCATTGGCCCTCTGAACAACTTCAGTGGTCTTAGACAAGTTCATAGGTTTCCTGGTGGCTCCTTTAATACCTGCAAGGAGATACCAGTGGAAATCTTCCAAAGCCCTCCTTCCAAGGTGTTAGGGTCCCACTCAGGTCTGGTAGAAGGAAAAACCTCCTAGAGGTCTTGGGCTTCCTCCTTAGGCTTCCCTTCTCAGCTAAGAAAATGGTTTCTGGCTTCTCTTCTAATTTGGTCCCTCCCTTCATAGGTGAAAAAGGTAAGAAGGAGTTGCTGGCAATCGTCCCAGGTGGGCCTATGAGTCTGGAGCACAGCCTCCATTAGCGCAGTTAGGACCTGGGGCTTCTCAGAAAATGGAGGATTTTGAGCCCTCTAATTATACAGGTCAGAGGTGGAAAATGGAACATAGACTAAAAACGGAGCAGCACAATGCTCACTGCCTGATGGGGGTGGTGCCTCCCTCAAGGGGAGGAGCAGAGTAGCTTCCTCTGACCAGGGCCGTAGCCATGAGGCAATGGGTGGTGAAACTGCCAGGAACAATGGCTCAGGGGGCGGAGGCCGCGGATGGGGTGGGGGAGCCCGCAGGAGGTGCTGTTGAAGAAATTGTGGGGGATCCTTGTGGAACAGGGGGGTTATAAGGCGGGAGTAATGGGTGCAGATAGCTTTCCTCTTCCTCAGAGGAAGGCAACACAGAGAGAGCAGAAGGGGCCACTTGAGCAATAGGTCGGGGTGGGAAGGGATTTTATTCAGAAGAACCTTAGGGTGGGGTCATGAACAGCGCAAGATTGGAGCCACGGGGGATGGTTCTGAACCAAACTAAGCCATTGATCAATATAAGGGAACTGATCAGGATGCCTGGGCTTTCTGGTAACAACCTGCCACACAGCTTGAACTGTTGTGAGGTTTAATGACCCTTCTGGGGGCCACCCCGTTTCAAATTTTGGCCATTCCACTCCACAGAGTCTGGAGTTTGCCTTTTTTAAGGTGGACTCTGTAGTCCTCTGAAAAGCCTAGAGAGAAATTCTTTAACATACACTGTAGGGGGCTCAGTGACTGGGGCCAGGAGGAAGAGTTTCCCATCTCTGAAAGCAATAGTTAACAGGATTTTAAGCCGAGATGTCAGACCCAGCACGGACAAAAGTATTCACGGCCTAGGGGTGTGGAGAATCAGAAAAACAGGAAGATCATAACCAGGAGAAATAAGAAAACGGCTACAGCCACTATTTCTTGCCACAGCATCGAGTATTCTCAGACTCTGAATTATGGGGAGAAGGCAGAACTCCGGGGCAGAAAAGTTCCCGGTGTACAGGATCTGGGTAGCCTGCTCCTTGGTTTATATCCGAGGTACCTCAGATGTCTCCATGCCTTAAAGGCAGTGTTCAAAATCGGCCCTTTCCTTTAAGGGTTTGAGGAAGGATAAGAAAGCCAAGTCCTGGAGACGCTGGACTTACTGAGACACAGGAAAATGAGACTATCGGGGTAAAGGATGGGGATGAGGAGGAAAAGGGCCACCCGAAGTTTCCTGAAAATTAGAGATCAACCACAGAGGAGCATAATATGAATGCAGAAGAATTAGAGTGTTATGGGCATGGGTTTCTCTATACAGTGTGCTGTTTAAGGGCACTGGGAAAGTTGTGGGGTGACAGAAAAGGTGGTCAAGGAGGTCTGCAGGATGGCTATTTTGAATTCACCACTGTTCTGAGAAAAAAGGAGATGCACCCAGTCATTGGGGTGTGGGGTATGACAATCCAGATGCCAACAATCTTTGTGATGTCACAATTCACAGGCTGGTGAATATTTTTCACAACTTTCCCTGTAACAACACCTGATCTGTGTTTGACAGAAAAGGCAGGACTGGGATGGCCAGCCCAACTGGCAATGAAGGATTTTACCTCCTCAGATGGGAAGTCTGTACTGAGTACCTTAGAGAAGTTTTCCCCAGCCACCTTGGCAGTATTGGTGGCAAGACATAGTCTTAAGCAGACACCAAACAGAACAATGGACACTGGGACATACAGTTATGACGGTTTTGACAAACAGAAGGAGTCCTGTGTTGGGATCAGTCAGATGCCTCCCTGGCCACTCCCCTGACAGAGACATTGGACTCCTCCTAGTATTGAGAGGCTGGTATTAATCCCTAATGAGGACTGACTTGAACTCGCTGCCATTAGCCTTATGAAGTAGCCATGGAAATGCAGGTCAAAGTCCTCTTGGGCTCTGTAGCTTTCGCTGTGGAGCCACAAATTGGAATTTCAAGGGCAGGCCCTTGAACTCCCCATTCACTCACACATGCATTCACCATTTACACAGAGTTTATTGCACTTTTTATACCCGTTTTAAGATAGAGGTCACTAAATTGAACAAGAAAGAGAAAGAGAGAATGAGAGAGAGAAACCAGAGACACTCACTAACAGAAACAGACTCTGCCTTCCAGCGTACTGGAGTGCTGGCAGAGCTAACAGAAACCAGGACTCTGTCCTCCATCATCCTGGAGTGTTGACAGAGTCATGAGGGAAGGTCCTCATCAGAACCAGTTCCCTCCCAGAGACAGACAGAGTCAGATCTGACTTACCTTCCTGGGACCAGAGATAGAGGACTCACGAATTGAATTTGGTGGGCACACCAGTGGTAGATCCGTTCCCCTCCTGAGAGTGGTGGGCTACGGGGCCCTGAAACATCTCGAGGGTACCTCCCCTATAGGCTGCCATGCATCCAAGGAAGGCCAGAATGAGCCCGGTCATGCCCGGTGGCAACAAAAAACTAATAAATCTCGCTGGGACCTTCAAAATGTATCTGAGTGAGTCAAGGAATGCGCCATACTCTGAGATTGAAATTATGAGTCCTTTATTATGCTGGTGACCGAGAGGTGGCTAATGCCCAAAATTCTCTTAGCCCCTAAGAAAAAGTTAGGTAGTCTTTTATACCCTAGTTTTAAAAGGGAGGGGGAACCTAGCTGAAGCAAATTTTTCACAAAAGCAGAGTGAGCAAAAAGTTAAAAGATAAACTAGTACATGAGAAATAAAACAGTGTCAGGTGCAAGGGCTAAAGCTGTCATGAAAAACATACAACTTATCGATAATGGGGGCTCTGTGTGCTCAATAGCACCTGCATTCCCAGGCTCTGCTGGTACCACTTAACTCAGCCCCTTATCAACAAATGCATTCCTGGAGGTGCCCAGTGTCAGCCTGCCCCAGCTACATACTATAGTTACATACTTAATCATGGGAAAATAACTAAAAAGAAGAGGCTAAGATGGAGTCTGTCTGGCTCAAGAAGCTAACATAAAGCCTGAACAGCTTTTAGTCTGAGAAAGAGACAGGTAGTTTTCGCTGGCAAAAAGCAGATTATCACAAGTGTATTTGCATTTTTACATAAATAGCTCAGACATATGCATTTGCAATCATATGCATTTGTCTCTGGTAAGCCTCAGAGTGATGACTTTGAGTTCTATCTGTCCTCTGTCCACAAGGAATTTCCTGTGGGCAAATTGTGAGGGAGGTATATAGCTTCTTATCTTTGCAGCTGTTTTGTTTAAGAATTGAATGGGAGGCAGGTTGGCCTGATATATTCCCAGCATGACTTTTCTCTTGGCTTAGTGATTTGGGGGTCCTGAGATTTTCCTTTCACACCTTGTAGCTGTCTATAAAACCTAAGAAGATTTTAAAATAAGGCATCCAAAATTAAGTAGGAAGGAACCAGCTCTCTGATCTCACATTAAGGAAGCTGGGGAGCAGAGTTTAAGCACTTGTTCAGGGCACAGCCTAAAAGCTGAGATTAGTACACACTTTAATGTGTGTATATATGTTAAAAAGTTTGTGAATTATTTAAGCTCCCACATTTTACTGAATTTTAGTTTTTAGGAAAGTATGATTCAAGCATTTACTTATCTCTGTTCTGTACTAGACACTAGAGAGTCCTTCTGATTGAGATTATTCCTGACCTTGATTAGCTTATGGGAAAACATTGAGCTGATAGGACCTGATTTGAGTCCTGGTTCTGTCAGTTAGTTCTAGAACCTTTGGTGAAGTCACTTTGTTGTTGTTGCTGAGGGGAGAACAAGGCCTCTGTTGCCCAGGCAGGTCTCAAACTCCTGGGCTCGAGCTATCCTCCAGCCTCTGGGTCCCAAAGTGATGGGATCACAGGTGTCAGCCACCATGCCTGGCTGAAGTCACTTAATCTTTAGGTTTCTTCCACAAGATAAGAACAGTAACACTTGCCCCAGGATATTATTTTCTAAACTAGTGGTTTTCATAGCTGGTCCCAGACTAGCTTCATTTGGAAACTTGTTAAGATGCACGTTTTTAAGTCTTACTCCAGACCTGAATCAGGAACAGGTGATGGGGCCCAGCAATGTGGGCATGTCTGTGTGTGTTTCATTTCCTCAAATATTATTTTAAACATATTTGGAGAAAATTGTAGAGTTGTAAGAAATGATACAGAAAGATCCCTGTATCTTTTACAGTTTCCCCCAAAGATAATATCTTGGATGAATCCCAATTATCTGATACAGATCTCAGTCAATTAAGAAGTTTATTTTGCCGAAGTAAGGACGTGTGCCCATGACACAGCCTCAGGAGGTCTTGATGGCATGTGCCCAAGGTGGCTGGGGCAAAGCTTGGTTTTATTTATTTATTTCTTATTTTTTATGACATTTTAGGTTTTGAGGTACATGTGAAGAACATGCAAGATGGTTGCATAGGTATACACATGGCAGTGTGATATGCTGCCTTCCTCCCTATCACCTCTATCTGGCATTTCTCCTCATGCTGTCTCTCCCCAGCTCCCCACCCCCCACTGTCCTCCTATTTACCCCCGACAGACCCCAGTGTGTGATGCTCCCCTCCCTGTGTCCATGTGTTCTCATTGTTCAACACTCACTGTGAGTGAGAACATGCAGTGTTTAATTTTCTGTTCTTGTGTCAGTTTTCTGAGAATTATGGTTTCCAGTTCATCCATGTTCCTACAAAAGACATGAACTCATTGTTTTTTATGGCTGCATAGTATTCCATGGTGTATATGTGCCACATTTTCCCTGTCCAATCTATCATCGATGGGCATTTGGGTTGGCTCCAGGTCTTTGCTATTGTAAACAGTGCTCCAATGAACATTTGTGTGCATGTGTCCTTATAGTAGAACAATTTATAATCCTTTGGCTATATTCCCAGTAATGGGATTGCTGGGTCAAATGGAATCTCTATTTCTAGGTCCTTGAGGAATCATCACACTGTCTTCCACAATGGTTGAACTAATTTACACTCCCACCAACAGTGTAAAAGTGTTCCTATTTCTCCACATCCTCTCCAGCATCTGTTGTCTCCCAATTTTTTAATGATTGCCATTCTAACTGGCGTGAGATGGTATCTCAATGTAGTTTTGATTTGCATTTCTCTAATGACCAGTGATGATGAGTATTTTTTCATATGTTTGTTGGCCTCATGTATGTCTTCTTTTGTAAAGTCTCTGTTCATATCCTTCACCCACTTTTGAATGGGCTTATTTGTTTTTTTCTTGTAAATCTGTTTTAGTTCTTTGTAGATTCTGGATATTAGCCCTTTGTCAGATCGGTAGATTCCAAAATTTTTTTCCCATTCTGTTGGTTGCCGATTCACTCTAATCACTGTTTCTTTTGCTGTGCAGAAGCTGTGGAGTTTGATTAGGTCCCATTTGTCTATTTTGGCTTCTGTTGCCAATGCTTTTGGTGTTTTAGTCATGAAGTCCTTGCCTATGCCTATGTCCCGAATGGTTTTGCCTAAGTTTTCTTCTAAGGTTTTTATGGTGATAGGTTTTATGTTTAAGTCCTTAATCCATCTGGAGTTAATTTTAGTGTAAGGTGTCAGGAAGGGATCCAGGTTCTGCTTTCTGCACATGGCTAGCCAGTTTTCCCAACACCATTTATTAAACAGGGAATCCTTTCCCCATTGCTTGTTTTTGTCAGGTTTGTCAAAGATCAGATGGTTGTAGATGTGTGGCGTTGCTTCCGAGGCCTCTGTTCTATTCCATTGGTCTATATCTCTGTTTTGGTACCAGTACCACACTGTTTTGA
>CAUYLG010048688.1:0-24100 GCA_963573385.1 Cacajao melanocephalus
TCCTGAGTCCAGGTAACTGCGGTCACCACCCACCTCTCTCCTGAGTCCAGGTAACTGCGGTCACCTCCCGCCTCTCTCCTGAGTCCAGGTAACTGCGGTCACCTCCAGTCTCACTCCTGAGTCCAGGTAACTGCGGTCACCTCCCACCTCTCTCCTGAGTCCAGGTAACTGCGGTCACCTCCCACCTCTCTCCTGAGTCCAGGTAACTGCGGTCACCTCCCGCCTCTCTCCTGAGTCCAGGTAACTGCGGTCACCTCCCACCTCTCTCTCCTGAGTCCGGGTAACTGCGGTCACCTCCCGCCTGTCTCTCCTGAGTCCGGGTAACTGTGGTCACCTCCAGCCTCTCTCCTGAGTCCGGGTAACTGCGGTCACCTCCCGCCTCTCTCTCCTGAGTCCGGGTAACTGCGGTCACCTCCAGCCTCTCTCCTGAGTCCAGGTAACTGCGGTCACCTCCCACCTCTCTCTCCCGAGTCCGGGTAACTGTAGTCACCTCCCACCTCTCTCTCCTGACCCTGCCGAGGTCCCCCTCTCCCTGGCCGGATGCCCCAGGGTCTCACCCCCACACTGTGCAATGACGGCTCAGCGTCCTGATGTTCTGAGCTGTCCGCTGCCCAGACCCCTGCCTGAGGGTCCCGGAGCACCTGCCGAGTCGAGCCCCTTCACCGCTCCTCCCTCAGATCCGGGCCTGTCTGCAGATGGGGAGCTGCGGCCGCAGGGCCCGGTTCTCCTGTCGTCCTTCCACTGAACAGGGTTGCAACCCCCGAACTTTTTGATGTGGACATGGAGGCCTCCAGGTAGAGGCTTGACGTGACCCTCAGAGCCGCATTCAGAAGCTCAGGCCACGCCGTGCCCACGTTCGCGACGGCAAAGTGGAGA
The DNA here is from genome assembly GCA_963573385.1 of Cacajao melanocephalus. NCBI lineage: Eukaryota > Metazoa > Chordata > Mammalia > Primates > Pitheciidae > Cacajao > Cacajao melanocephalus. The sequence continues at coordinate 877 of CAUYLG010048688.1, forward strand.
CCCTGAGAAGAAGCGGCCCAAAGAGCCACACCCAAGACCATGGGAGGACCCAGGACGCCTGGCACACCCCAGAGCACTCCGCCCAGTCCCAGGTTCTAGTCGCCTGGAATGCCCAGCAGGCATCTCAAGGCCCACGCCAGGAAAGGCGGGTGTGGAGGTCTGAGGAGGAGGCAGTGAGTCTCGGGCGCAGCCGTGGTGATGGAGTCCTGCAGAGGCCGCCTTGAGGTCCCTCGAGGCTGCGTTACCTCTGTTCGGGTCCTCCCAGCAGGCACAAGGCGCTCCCTGTTTCCCGGGACCTGAAGCGAGGAGCAGGCCCCCGGCGTCCCAGGAATCCCACACAGAGCTGTGGCCATGAGGAGTGCGTCACGGGACAGAGCAGCCTCTCGGCCTCTGGTGACCTCACAACCGTGACCGCCACCCACTGGCCCCATACGGGCTCCGGACAGGGCAGTCAGCCTCTACCTGGTGGGCACACAGCTGGCATCCCAGGACCGGGAGGGGGGCCTGGCGGATTTCACAAGGCTTGGCTAATATGGGGCAGAGAGCCCTGCTGGCTCCAGGCACCTGGCCAGGCCCCAACTTGGCCGCCAGGACCATCTGGTGGAGAGGACATCGTAGGCCCTCTCAGGTCGTGACCTCTATAGACAGAGCGCTTTATATCTCAACATGGAGCCCGGGGCAAGGGAGGCCTGAAGGGCCAGAGCCAACACAGGGTCAGCCCCGATGTGAGGGACATCTGAGGGGCAGCAGGGGATAGTTGGGGGAAAGTGGGGGACAATAGGGAATGTGGGGGGACAGCAGGGTGACAGTGTGAGAAAGTGAAGGAAGGGACAATGTGGGACAGTCGGGGACAGCAGGGGACAGTGAGGGATAGCAGGGGGAGAGCAGGTGACAGCAGGGGGACAGTGAGGGACAGTGAGAGACAGAGGAGGGACAGGAGGGGGACAGTGAGGGACAGCAGGTGACAGATGAGGGACAGTGAGGGACAGCAGGTGACAGCAGAAGGACAGTGGGAGGACAGTGAGGGACAGCGGAGGCACAGCAGGGGGACAGCAGGCAGTAGCAAGGGACAGTGTGAGACAGTGGGGGCACAGCGAGAGACAGTGGGAGACAGTGGGTGGAGAGTGGAGGATACTGAGGGGACAGCGGGAGATGGTGGGGGACAGTGGGAGACAGTGAGGGACAGCAGAGGACAACAGGGCGACAGTGGGGGACAGTGGGGCGACAGTGGAAGACAGTAGGGGGACAGAGACGGTGGGGGGAGAGCGGGAGACGGGGCGAGAGCGGGAGACAGTGGGAGACAGCAGGGGACACAGCCAAGACATCCTTGAGGCTCCCCTGCTCCTAGGCTGAGGCGCCTGCCTGAGCTGGCTTCACCCCCCCCAGAGCTAGGCATCAGCAGAACAGCAGAGGGGGCCGGGGAAGGGAGCCGGGTGAGGGAGACCCCAGGGCCTGGTGCTCCCCTTGCCTACGCCGGTGCTGTTCTCTGCAGCCATCGGCCTCTGAGTGCCCAGGCCTGCCCTGCCACACGGCCACACGCCCGCACCACCCTCACACACATTCCGTCCCAGAGACAGCACCCACCCTCCCACTGTGGGTGCTGGTGGGCAGCTTGCGCCTGGCACCTGTTTGTGATGGTAAAGCCGCCCGGCAGCAAGGCCGGCAGCCTGGCCAAGTCACTGAGGGAGCGGGAAGGGCTGGGCCTGGCCAAGGAAGAGCAGACGCTCACCTGCGTCCCTACAGCCAGAGAGCCGCTTGCGGTCCCCAGGTCCCCATGGACAGCCCCCCATCCACTGGCTACATCCAACTTTATGCACCAAGAGCCCATGAAGAAGTCACACCCCCACACCGCTGTCCAGGTCTCTGGGGGTCTGCACGGTGGACTCACAGGGCCCCAGCACTACAAGGGCGGTCACCTCGCTATAGTGAGTACCTGGTGGACACCCCTGAAGGGCAGTGGGGAGACCCAGGGGAGGACACACAGGGGATGACTACAGGGTGGGGGCAGGTGGCTGGAACTATCAGGACCGCCCAGGCTGGAGTGCAATGGCACGGTCTCAGCTCACTGCAACCTCCGCCTCCCAGGTTCAAATGATTTTCCTGCCACAGCTTATGGAGTAGCTGGGATTAGGGATTACAGGCACGTGGCACCATGCCCAGTTATTTTTGTATTTTTAGTAGAGATGGGGTTTCACCATGTTGCCCAGGCTAGTCTTAAGCTCCTGACTTCAGGTGATCTGCCCGCCTCAGCCTCCAAAGTGCTGGGATTACAGGTGTGAGCCACCACGCCCAGCCTCAATGGAAATCATTTTCATAATAACGTGAATTACTGGGCTGGGCGCGGTCACTTGAGCCTGTAATCCCAGCACTTTGGGAGGCCAAGGTGGGCAGATCACAAGGTCAGGAGATGAAGACCACCCTGTCCAACGTGGTGAAACCCCATCTCTACTAAAAGTACAAAAATTAGCTACGTGTGATGGCGCGCGCCTGTCGTCCCAGCTACTCCAGAGGCTGAGGCAGGAGAATCACTTAAACTCAGGAGGTGGAGGTTGCAGTGAGCCGAGATCATATCACTGCATTCCAGCGTCGTGACAGAGCAAGCCTCCAACACAAAAAAAAAAAAAAAAAAAAAAACCAACCATGAATCACTGTAATTCACTAGGCCGATCAGGGAACCCTGGGGGAAGCTCTACCAGGACCGCGAAGGGGTATCTGCCCTCGACAGCCCCTCCCAGGGTGGGCAGGCCCCAAGGATATAAATAAAAGGTAGTGGGTGCTTCTCAGAAAGCTCAGGGTGCACGGCCAGGCAGGGCACAGCCAGGCCAGGAGCACTGGGCGCTGGGGTGCGGGTGCGCCTTCCTGTCCCAACACAGCTTTGATCTCTTGGGCCCCTGATGAAGGAGTCTCAGGATGCCTGGGACCCACACTTTAAGAAAGGCAACATGGGCCGGGCATGGTGTATCACGTGAGGTCAGAGTTCAACACCAGCCTGGCCATCATGGTGAAACCCTATCTTTTAAATTAATTAATTAATTAATTAATTAATTAATTAAATTTAAAAAGAACGGCAACATCGCACTACTAGGCTTTCAGCTTCTCCACCTGAAATTTCCTAAAAGTTCTCACGTTTGCCGCCAAAGTTACCAGAATTGCATTAGGAGCTGTGTGGAAGTCACCTGTGAGGCACGGAGCCCCGCTGCCCTGGTGGTGGGTGGTGGGTGTCGTGGCTCTGCTGCCGTGTGAAAGAGTCGTCAGTCAGTCAAGCATCACGGCCCAGGGCCCGCAGGGTGAAAGCTGATCCACTCCGTTCCCTGGGGAGCCATGAGTCGGGCCAGGAGGAGGAGCTTACAGCCTCCACCGCAGCCAGACAGACAGGTGGACGTCCTGGCCCAAGGTGAGCAGTCACGGCCTGGTCACAGCCACAGATGGCGCCTGGGGCCCTTGCAGGTAGCCTCCTGACCCCAAGGCTGTGGGGCTCCTTTGTGGGGACACAGGGCTCAGGGTCCACTCCACACCCCAGACGGGGGCAGAGATGGACCCTTTTAGAGTCAAAGTTTTCTTCTTTCTTAAAATAATACGGCCAGAACAGTGGCTCACACCTGTAATCCCAGCACTTTGGGAGGTCAAGGTGGTAGGATCGCTTGAGGCCAGGAATTCAAGACCAGCATGGGTAACATAGCAACACCTTATCGCTACAAAAAAAATTTTTTAATTAGCCAGGCATGGTGGTATGCACCTGTAGTCCAAGCTACCTGGGAGGCTGAGGTGGGAGGATCGCTTGAGCCCAGGAGTTTGAGGCTGCGGTGAGCTATGATGGTGCCACTGCACTCCAGCCTGGGCGACAGAGCAGGACCCTGTCTCAGAAAAATAAATAAAACTTACAGAATAAAATAATAAAAACAGGATTATACATGATTTTTAAAGAAGACCAAAAACACAAACACAGAATCGTAGTTCACGAGGTGACCCAGCTAGGAAAGCCACCATCCTAAAAACACCAACACTAAGCACTGAGGAACCAGCGCACACGGCCAGACACGAGTGTGTCACACACACTCACACCTGCACATGCATCTGCACATGAACCCACACATGCACCCCCACCCACACATACACCCCGACGGCACCTGTGCCCACACGTGCACCCCACCCGCACCTGCACACACACCCCCACCCCCACACACACCCCACCAACACACACACTCACACCTGCCACTGAAAAATGGGGAAGGCAGCCCACGCCAAGGTTAATACTGGTTGCTAACGTTGTTCTCATTTTACAAGACCTTACCGTTGAGGGAACCAGGTACGGGGAATCTCTTTGTATCACTTCTTACCATAACTGTATCACTCCTTACCTGGCCACAAATCTGTAATTATCTCAAGTGTAAAAAGGGTGGCCAGGTGTGGTAATCCCAGTGCTTTGGGAGGCGGAGGAAGGCGGTCAGGAGTTCGAGACCAGCCCGGGCAACATGGTGAAACCCCATCTCTATTAAAAATACACACACACACACACACACACACACACACACACACACACACAGCTGGTGTTGTGGCGCACGCCTGTAATCCCAGCTACTCAGGAGGCTGAAGCAGGATAATCACTTGAACCCATGAGACGGAGGCTGCAGTGAGCCGAGATCATGCCACTGCACTCCTGCCTGGGAAACAGAGTGAGACTCTGTCTTACAATAAAATAAAATGAAAAGCGTCATTCCCAGCATGAACTGGGAAAACACGCTGGGCTCATGGCTGCACTGCACGCCAGGCCCTCCGCCAGCCGTGGGAGAAGCAGCATCGTCAGCTGCCGCACACCTTCACGCACAAGGAGGCCAGCCTGGCAAACCACAGGCACACCTGCAGCACCCAGGCACACGGGCGGCAGCCCAAAATCCCATCACGAAGGAGGCTCCAGGCTCGGCCTCAAACCCAGTCCTCCCTCCCCGGCCTCGCTGCCTGCCCAGAGCCCAGCCTGTCCCTGAAAGGACTAGGGCACCCCCAGCCTCCGCCCAGTGTCCAGGGAGCACGGACCCTGGGTGAACCCCACTTACCACAAAGCCCAGGGCCGGGTCTCCCAAGGACACCCCGGCTGGTGCACAATGACCAACATGCAGGACACCTGCGTCCCAGGATCCCCGACAGTGCCGTGCGTGTGTCACGCTGACTGACACGCCCAACTACTGCACCCCAGGATCCCTGAGAGTGCCGGGATCAGTGCATCACACTGACTAACACGCCGATGCCTGTGCCCCAGTAGCCCCTGGAGTGCCACGTGTACGTGTACCCCCAGGTCCAGCTGGGTCCCCCATCCCTCGCCCAGCTGCCCATCCATAAACAAAGCTGTGGGAATCGTCTCTCTTCCCTCTGCCCTCCACATCCACCTGCCACCCAGTCCAGGGGCGTCCACCTAAACCACAGCCCAGCCCCTGATGGGGCCACACCGCCTCTCTGGCCCAGCAGCAGCTTAGAGAGTTCAGGATGAAGACCCACAGCCCCTGGGGCCCCTCTCCTCCTGGGAAATGCCTCTCCTCCAGAGGGTGCCGACTCTCCCTCTCTGTCCTCAGAAACGCTGTTTCGGGGTCAGGCATGGTGGCTCATAGCACTTTGGGAGGCCAAGGTGGGTGGATCACAAGTTCAAGAGATTGAGACCAGCCTGACCAACATGGTGAAACCTCGTCTCTACTAAAAATACGAAAATCAGCTGGGCGTGGTGGCGCGTGGCTGTCAGCTCAGCTACTGGGGAGGCTGAGGCAGAAAAATTGCTTGAACCCGGGAGGCAGAGGTTGCAGTGAGCCGAGATCGCACCACTGCACTCCAGCCTGGCAACAAAGTGAGACTCCGCCTCAAAAAAAAAAAGAGAAATGCTATAGGGGGCAGTGGGGCTGGCTCTCCACCCGTGCAAGGGGGAAAGCTGGCTTCCTCTTGCCCCAGTGAGCCCGCCAGAGGGGCTGATGCCCCTCAGGGACCAGCTGACACCAGCCTTGAGGGACCAGACTTCCCCGGGCCAGCAACCTTCTCTCCACAGTCCTTGTGGGCCACAAGCGCAAGGTCAAGACAGGGGTCTGGTAAGTGATGGGGATGATTGAGAGGCTGGTCCTGAGGTGCAGGAGGAACTGCCAGGGACGGAGAGGGCACCGGGGTGACTATGGTCCCCCCAGACTCACATGCACCCGCACCTGTGAGTAGGACCTTATTTGCACACTGGGTCTTCACACACGTGGTGGGTTACAATGAGAACGCTGGAGTGGGGTGGGCCTAGGTCCCTGTTCACAACTGGTGTCCTTAAGAGAAAAGAGGAATGTGGACACCCCACATCGGGAGATGGCCACATGGAGACGGAGCGATCTCTGCTCCGTTGGAGCAGACGCAGCCACAGACGAAGGGCATCCGAAGCCCCCGACGCTGGGAGAGGCAGGCGGCTTCTCCGCTGGTGCGCAGAGGAGCACAGCGGGCCACTCCTGGACCGCAGACTCCAGGAGAGAGAGAGGCTGCTCTAAGCCACGCAGTTTGCAGCCCTGCTGCGGCCGCCCCGTGAGGCTGGCCCAGGAAGGAGGCAGCTCCAGCCCAGACCCCAGCTTGACGCCCATGAGCACCAGGACTCAGGTGCCCTGGGCTCAGGCGGCACCAGGCTGTGCGTGCATTTCCACAGCGTCCCAGGGGGCGTCTGGACGGCAGTAGCTCCAGGCTGCCAACCATGGACAGAGGCTGCCGCTGCAAGCCTGGCTCAGCGGCTGGGGAAGCCTGGAAGCCCTGACACTGGCCCAGGCCCGCCAGAGATTTCTCAAGCACACCAGGTGGCAGCCCCTCTGTTGAGGATGAGGACGAGGTGAGCCTGGCGGGGCGCAGGAGCCAGGGTCCAGGGCGAGCAAGTCCCCAACTTTCCAGTTCTCCCTGCCCCACGAGGAAGTGCGGCGGCCCCGGCTGCCCGCGGTGGAAGGGCGCTGCAGCCTCACCAGCCCTATGTATACCCCAGGAGTCCACGTGCTCCGCTCACAGGGAAAGGTGCACTGGCCGGACTCAGGGCCCTGCGGACCGGGGTCAGAAGCCAGTGCCCAGGAAGCTCCCCGCCCTCCACCAAGGGCCTCACTCCAGGGGGGTCCACCGGAAAGTCAGGTTGCGCCCATCACTGTCCCTCTCCTGGGACGGCTCAAGGGTGCCGCACACCATACCCCTGATTTCCAGGGAAGCCCCTACCCATGCCTTCCAGCACCTTCCAGGGGCCGAGGGGCAGGTGCTGTGGGTGGGAAAGCTCCCAAGCTCGGAGACGGCCAGGGGCAGGAGGAGCATGAGTGTGCAGCTGAACTGATGGCTTCCCTTGCCCAGTCTCCCATCCTCCTCCAGCACAAAGCCTCCCCATGCGTGGCGCCAGGCACTAGGACATGGCGGGGGTGTCCCAGACGCCAGATGCAGTGGAGAGGATGATGATGGAGGAGGGGGGGAGCAGGAATTATGAGTCTTCCACAGGGTGCGCCCCGAGGAGGCTGAGACACCACAGCCCTGAAGCAAGCGAGGTGCGGAGGCCAGAGCCAGGAGGCAGGACCCAGCGACCCCTGGGCAGCAACCCCGACCATGTGAGGGAGGACCCAGAGTGGAGTGCGGCCCCACCCGACATCTGACCCCACTGTTGGGGTCTCCACCAGGTCAGGGCTGCTCAGCTGACTCCACAGCCCCACCCGGCATGGTCAGCACAGCGCTGAATGAAGGCCTAGAAATCACAGGAAGAATAAAGCAGGCCTGGGAGAAGGGGCCTCAGGGCGCTTCATCCCAAGCCCACCCTGGGACTGGACACCACAGGGCCAGGGGATGCTGGGGCCAAGATGCAAACAGGGTGCAGGCCCCCCGCCACCAGCACCTCTGACAGGGCGCTACTGTCCCTGAGAACAGAGGGAAGCCCAGGTCCCCATGCCAGGGCCAAGCAGAGTAGCGGTGGTTGCTGGCACTCAGCCCCGGACCCTCGGACAGAGCGAGAGTCTCAAGTCGGAATGTGAGGCCAACTCCTGCTAGGCAGAAACTACCTTTGAGGAACTGGGAACCACACCCCACACCCCAGACCCCAGACCGCAGATCCCAGACCCCAGATCCTCAAATCCCAACCCCTGACCCCAGATCCCAGATCCCAGATCCCCAGATCCCCAGATCCCAGACCTCAGATCCCAGATCCCAGACCCCAGAGGGAGAACATGGTGAGGGAGCAGAAAAGAGATTCAGTGATGCAAACGCTTATGCAGGAAGAGCCCTCCAGGCCAGGCTGTGGGGACTGTCATGTGGGGTTCCCAAGGCCAGGCCTCACTGCTGTCTCAAAAGCCCTGCCCACCTGGACCGGTGTGGAACAGCTTCCTATGGTGGCCAAGCAGCTTCCACGTGGCCGCTGCATCTCTGAGGAGCCTGCTCAGGTCCTGTGTTCATCTTCCATCTTTTGGGGCCAGCACGGTGGTCCACACCTTGCAGTCCCAGTGCCCTGGGAGGCCATGGCGGGAGGACTGCATGAGCCCAGGAGTTGGATGCCAGCCTGGGCAACAGAGCGAGACCTCAACTGCGAGCATGAGCGCGCATGCGCGCACGCACACACACTCTCTCCCTCTCTCTCTCTCTCTCTCTCTCTCACAAAGCCTTTTGACACACTGAGCTTGAGCCTGTGGTCTCCTCTGACCCACAGGTCTTTTTCTCCTGAGCAGATGTTAAGCCAAATGCCACTCACTCCAGACTTCCAGTCCTTTGACATGGAGGTGGCCCTGCGTGTCTTAAATCCATGCAGACAGTCGTCTGGCCCACTCCACACCTGCTGCTGTCATTGCCTCACCGGTGGGCTCAGGCCAGCCGGCCTGCAAGCTCTGTCCACCTGGCTCCCTGGGGAGTGCCAAGGGATGCCAGCAGCCACGCTATGCCAATCCCAGGCAACAGGCCCAACGGGTCACCACTGTCCTTGAGCTCTTTAAGTCCAGCCTGGTGACAAAAATGTCACGAGGACCTGCATCCAAGCACAAAGTGCATTCAGGTCCTGGAGGAGGAGGAAGAGTCCCTTCTGGCTTCAGGCTGGGCTTGAGGACGGCAGCTCCGAGACCGCCCAGAGCCAGGCGTCAGCGCTGACTGCTCGAGCTACAGGCCCTGTCCTGCGCCTCGCCCGGAAGAGGGGACAGAGGCCCCAAAATCACAGGCGCAGGAACCCCAGGTTCACCAGTGGGGCCTGACCCGTTTGCTCTCGAACCGCAGCAGCTGAAAACCACACCCAGGTGCTCTCTCTGGGTCTGCAGTTCAGAGGTCCAGGTGAGCGGGCTGGCTCCAAGGCGAAGATCAACGCCCGCTGTCCTGGGCCCTGCTCTGGATTATCCAGGAGAGTCCGCGCCTGAGCTTGGCCAGGTGGTAAAATTCTGCTCCCCGGGGTGGCCGGGCTAAGGCCCCATCCTCCCTGCCGTCGGGGAGCCGCACCCCCCATCACATCATCCCTCTCTCCTAGAAGCCAGCAAGGCGAGGTCCCTCTCAGGCTTGTGATCTGAGCTTTGCCCCAGCTGGAGAAGGCTCTCACGTGTGAGGACATTCGTGGTGACGCAAGGCCCCGAGGAATCCAGGGCGACCCCTCTGCAAGAGCCCCTGTGCCCCAGGAGACACCACCGCCACAGGTCACGGGGGAGCGAGATGGGGGCACCACAGCATCTCTGGGGCTGACCCAGACCTGTAGGACACAGTGCCAGGTCACGAGGTCTCAGCCTGCGGTCAGGCCGCACGCACGAAAACCCAGGCTCCCGAATGGCCAGCCAGGAGCAGAGCCGACCCCTGAGTACAGTAACACGCTCTAAGGGACCCAGTCCTGCTCCTTTTAGGGGCCCAGAGGCTGTGGAGCCTCCTCAGCATAATTCCCCCGCCCCTCCCACATCCTCCAAGTGGGGCAGGAGCCGCCTCACCCGGGCTGGGGGAGGGGGCCGCGCAGGTGCACCCCCGGGAGGGGCAGCGGAGCCTCTGTGGGCAGGAATGTAGCCTGGGTTTCTAGATCATCTGGTTTTTCAAGAGAAGCCACAAGTCTGGGTTTGAGGGTGGCAGCCCCTGGTATTCCAACAGCGATTCAGGTGGCCACACCCCCGGGAAGCCCTGGGTGGCCAGCCCTCAGGGCCACCCTCGAGCTCCCACATCTACCTGGGGGCTCACAGCTCCCCCCAGTTCCTGGGGTCACAGTGATTCCAGGAGCTGATAAAAGCCCCTGAAAATGCCCCTGGCCAGCCCAGCCACACCCGGCAACAGCAACAGCCACTTACCACCCCGGGCCCAGCGCCCTGCTCAGACCCACCCTGGGTGTAGGCCATCAGCCCACTCTGCAGCTTCCGGCGCTGGGCTCCTGCCCCACCGGCCGAGAACATTCCGGTTACTGAGCCAGCCCTGGAGAGCACGCTGCCCCTCACCATCCCCCGAAGGCTCAGAACCCCCTTCACACCCTCAGGTTCCAGGCACCCTGGCGGCTGTCCGTTCCCGCAGAGCCTGGCCCTCATACAGTGCAGGGAGTTGGCGGTCATCGCGTGTGGGTCCCGAGACCTGTTCCACACGGCCCCTGGGCACCAGAGGCCAGGCAGTGAGCACAGCGGACCCCGGAGACAGCTTTCCTCAGTTTACCTGACATGCAGAGGAAGACACCTCCTTGCTTCAGGCTGGACGGGCAGCCAACAACGGTCTGGAGCCATGGTGGAGCAGGGACTTTCTCTGTGACCCTCCCCGGCTGCTCCACCCCAGTAAGTGAGTCAGTTCCATAAACGTTTACTGCCCGCCAGGCCTGCGGCTCATGGGCTCCCCCTCCCCACACTCCAGCATCCAGCGCCTCGGCTCCAGCGGCAGCAGCAGCTCCCAGGAAACACGAGTGACCCGCCTCCCGAAACCCGGCACACATGACTCTCAGAATGCAGCGGGTCCTGGAACCACGACCAAAGCCACCTCTTTCGGTTTCACTTGGGCACTGGTTCTTGCTGGGGCAGAAGGCGAATCACAAGGCTCCAGGAAGCCCGGGCACCAGTCGTGGAGAAGGTCACTGAGGCATTGGGGCACCAGGTCCGCCAGTCCGACCCACTCACCCCATGCCCCCCACGGCAGGAGGGCACGCCAGCTGCCCCCAGCATGAGGCTGCCAGGGGCGGGGCCCGCAGGGGAGCTGACTCAGCAATGACTCTTCATGCCCCTCTGCCCACCCTGTCACTCATGGGGGTGTCCAGGGTGACAGACCCAGGGGAATCCACAGGAGAGGCAGGAGAGCCAGGGCACGTGTGAGACCCCAGGCTGAGACCTGTGAGGGGCCTGAGCTTCAGGGAGATGCTGCCATGCTAAGCTCTCACGGTGCCTCCACCTGGGCCACCAGCCCCTCCGCGCCACCCAAGAGGCCCAAGGCCCACCTCCTCATGCCGGGAGTCCCCTAGGCCCCTTGCAGCGGAATGCATTCTCGGCCCCCTGAAGCCACAAGCAGTTCAGGGACAGAGCTGGGCCTGGGCGAGGGAGGTGGGGTGACGCCATCACTGTTGCCGTACTCCTGGGGGCCGCGACAGGATGGCTGCCCAGCACCCCTGATGCGAGCCGGCTGCAGGGCTACTTGGCCGGTTCCCGGGGACACCGTGCTCAACCCTGTGGTGGCAACGGGGGTTTCTGAAAGACAGGCGGGCCTTACTTTCTGTCAAACACTTTTATTTTCCCTGAAATACAAGCCACACCAGGAGGGGCACCTGTCCAGAGCAAATGACTCAAGGGTTTCAGTGCATTCTGAGCCGGACCACCATAGCTTCTAATTCCAGAACATTCTGTCTCCCAAAAAAGCAGCCCATCCCCATCAGCATTCACTCTCCAGCCCTCCACATTCCCTGCAACCACACGTCCACTTCTCATCTGTGGACTGGCCTGCTCTGGGCAGGTCACACGAATGGAGTCGCACGCTGTGTGGCCTTTTGCGTCTGGTGTCTCTCCACAAGCACGTGTCCGTGGCGCATCCACAATGGGCCCACAGACGGCAGATTTAACCTCTGAATCCTCACAGGGCCCAGCAGGACCAGAGCGAGAGCTGATGGGGCCCACACATCCGAAATCCCCATCTTGGCCAGAACCCCAGATCTGCCTTCACCGCCAGGACTGAGCCCTCTCCTGAGTCGCAGGGCCTGTGATAGGTGGCTGCATCTCCCAGGAGGGAGGCGTGGTGACCACGGAGTTGGCAGTCTGCCCTTAGTCCCAGCCCGAGGGCGCAGGTGCCAGCAGACCGTCCCAGGGTTGGAAGTGAGAGTGCAGAGGTGAGGGGCGAGGCTGGGGGTCCACCCACACTGCTGGACAGGCAGCGGGCAGGCCAGGACAGAAACCAGGTCGGGGTGACCTCGCTTTCAGGCTACACCCAGTGGCTGGCCACACCCAGTCCTCCCCGTGCGCTGTCTGACCACACAGCCCTTGGCTGTGGAAAAAGTGACTGGAGGCACTCCAGGCCTGCCCACAACAAATCACATGCACACATGAACACAGGCACAGGCAACACACATGTGCACGCAACACGCACACACAAAACACACATGGGCACGCGACAAACACACAAAACACATGTGCACGCGACAAACACAAAACACGTGCATGGAACACATACATACACAAAACACGTGCAGGCAACACACACAAAACACATGTGCATACAAAACACACATGTGCACACAACACAAACGTGCACACAACACACGCACATACACAAAATACGTGTGTGAACAACACACAAAACACATGTGCATGCAACAAACACAAAATGCACATATGCACGTAACACATGTTCACACCACACACATGTGCACGCAATACACACAAAACACACATGTGCACGTAACACACAAAAACACAGGTGTGCAAAGACACAAGAACACGTGCACACAACACACAAAATGCACATATGCACGTAACAACACACATGTTCACACAACAAACAAAAACATGCACGCAACACATGCACACACAGAACGTGCTCACAACACACTCATACACAAAACACATGCACAACACACGAAACACGTGCATGCAACACATGAAACACATGTGCATGCAACACACACAAAACACATATGCACATGACACACAAAAACACGTGCACACAACACATGCACATAAACACACATGCACACCACACACAAAACGTGCATGCAACACACAAAACACACATGTGCACGCAACACACAAAAACTGCACATATGCACGTGACACACAAAAAACACGTGCACACAACACACCTGTGCACACATGTGTGCAAACAATACATGCGTGTGAATGCAACACACAAAACATGCACGTATGCACGCAACACATGCACACAGAAAACGTGCACACAACACATGCACACATACAAAATACATGTGCACAAGATGCACGAGCAGACGTGCATGGGAACAGGCAACACACATGCACACAACGTGCACACACACTGTACATGTGCAGAACACAGGAGCACAGGGGCACAGGCAACATACGTGCACACACAAAATACACATGTAAACATGCACACAAGCATGGGCACATGGGCACGTGCACGCACATGCAACACACGTGCACACATACACATACAAAATATACACACAACACATGAGAACGGGTACATGGGCACAGGCAACACACAACAACCAAAACACACACATGCACAACACACTCATGAACAAGGGTACCCGGGCACACACAACACAGCATACATGTGCACCCATAAAACACACGCACATGAAATGCACGAACACACGCATACACAGGAGCACACAACCACAGCCATGCACATTCACACACAATGTATGCACATACATGCAACACTAACACGCGTGTGTGCACGCACGTGGCACAACATACAAACACACAGGCACACATGTGCACCCACACACAGCAGCCCCCACACCACCTCCAGGAGTGCTCACAACTGTGGATCACATGACACCGCCCCCTTCCCGGAGCGGATCCCACCCCCTAAGCACGGGCCCCCTGGGAGGGAGGCCTCCGGGAGCTGGACGGGTTCTGCCGACAGTTGCCTCTTTGTTCGGGGCAGAGCTCTCTCTCGCGGTGTTGGCGTTTCCGCCTGGGCCCTGCCGGAGGGGCATCTGTGACTCTGCTGGAACTGGGCTGGGCCAAGCCCAAGCTGGTCACACCCCGGAGGATGGGGGAGGCTTTAGGCAGCTGGGCTGGGGGGGGTCTAGGGGTGACTGGTACAACCTCTCTCCGCCCGTTTCCCCGCCAGGTGAGAGGGCAGTGACTGTCCCTGGTCATGTGGCCGGAGAACATGTGCCCTCTCCTCCGCACCTGCACACCTGGGCACCTCCTGTCCAGCCCAGGCCAGACTACAAAGCCACCTGAGAGGGAATGAATGAACCAACTTCATGCTGCCTCTGCTGTGCTCTGTCTGACAGGCTCCCCCAGAAGTCCAGACCCTGCCTGGGCCCGGCTCCCCGCCGCCCTGCCTACACAGTCCCTCCACACCAGGGTCCTCCTGGCTCACAGCAGGTGTGGGCAGATGTCTGCTGGGATCCTCAGAGTTAAACAAAAGCGTCCCCCCTGTGGTCTGAAATCACACTCCCGGGACTGGCAGGCGCCTTCCAATTCCTCTCCTCTCCAAGGAGGAGAGCCTGCTGCGACTCCCCGGCTGTGGGAGGCCCTGGTACCTCCATCCCGCTGTTCTCCATCCCACCCACCAAGGGGTCCAGATCTCAAATTTGTCCTTTCTCGTCAAGAACTCTGAAGGTGGCCGGGCTCAGTGGCTCACACCTGTAACCCCAGCACTTTGGGAGGCCAAGGCGGGCAGATCATGAGGTCAGGAGTTCAAGACCAGCCTGGCCAATATGATGAAACCACATTCTACTAAGAATACAAAAAGCACCCAGGCATGTTGGTGGGTGCCCGTAATCCCAGCTACTCAGGAGGCTGAGGCAGAAGAATTGCTTGAACCCAGGAGGCAGAGGTTGCAGTGAGCCGAGATCACGCCACTGCACTCCAGCCTGGGCAACAGACCAAGACTCTGTCTCAAAAAAAACCAGAAGTCTGAAGGTGGCCTGGAGCAGGCCACTGTGAGAAGCCATCACACCATCACCGGAACCACCACTGGGAAAATCTGGGGCCAGCAGCCAGAATGCCTGAAGGCCAGAGGCCATCTGGGAAGAAAGGGTGGGGACGACACCTGCCCAGCCTGCCACAAACTCTGGGTCACAGGTCCCCGCTGCTCCCCTTCCAGGCCGAGTCAGGGAGACAGACCTGGCCCAGGGACGGCACCTGCAAGAGCACAGCAACCCTCAGGAAGCCGCGCTGGGGTCTTTGCTGCCCTGGTCCAGAGGAAGAGGCCTGGCCTGGAACAAAGTTCAAGGCCTGTAACGGGCGGGCCGGCTCCCAATGGGGTCTGCAGCCCTGAGCCCTCGCCCAGACCCGTGCTCTTCTCTGGAACCTCTGGAGGCACCGCAGTGAGTGGCTTCCAGGCCCTGATCCCCTCTCCTGACAGCTGAGTAAGCAGGTTCCCAGCTAAGGACATCCGGACTTCACTCCCTCTGCCCCTCTGTAAAACACTCACCGCCCCCCCCAAACTGGCAGCCAGCATCAGCACAGGCCAGCTCTAAGGCCAGGCATCCTCGCTGACAGAGTGTGCAACAGATGGCACCAAAGCCGTCCCGTCCCGGCAGTCACAGGCAGGAAGGACGTTCCGAAGCAGGCGGGAGCAACAGGCATTCCGGGAAGCAGAAGGAGGGGATGCCCCGGCTACACGTTTTATAGACTTGATTTTTTTTTTTTTTTTTACTTTTGAGACTGTTAATCAGTTTATCCAGGGAGACACCCACGGACCTGGCTCAGCACCATCCGTGCCCAGCGTCCCTGGAAGCGCTGGGTGGGCTCTCCACAACCCCGGCCCCCACTAGTCTGGGGCCTGGTACCTGCAGGCCCCACCAGCCTTATTCCCCGGGGCTCTGGGGTGGGGGGAAAAGAGTGTCCTACAAGGGTCAGGGTGGCCACCCCTTCCCATCCACCGACACGCGCTGCACCCCCGCCGCACTCGGGCCATCTTAGCCCGCTATCCTCCCTCCCGCTGGCCCCTGGAAGCCGGTTTCAGAGCGACCCACACTCCCACCGCAACACACACTGCAGATCCCGCCCAGACAGCCCGGGTGTCCGCTAACGCCAGCAAGCCCCCATCCCAAACCGGGGGACCTCCACGCCGAAAACGAGAAACCAGCGTATCTGCCCCAGAAGAGAAGTCAGAGGCCCCAGGGGGGAGGAGCTGGGGAAGGGAGGGAGGTCTGCGCTGCCGGGTCAGGAGGGCAGGGGTCCTGGGACCGGGAACACGGAAGAGGGGACACGGAGGAGGAAGGGACCCGAACGCCCAAGGAGCCCGGAGTCTGGAATCCGGGAGGAGGAGAGATCAGGGGTCACTGAGGAAGGGGTCGAGGTCACAAGGTGCTCGGAGTCGAGTACGCCCAAAAGGGAGGGGCAGGATACCGAGGAAAATCGGGTGCGGGGTCACCAAAGGGCTCAGGGGAACCAGGAGTGCGGGGTCAAGGGTTACCAGAAAACGAAAGGTCGGGGGTCACCAAGCAGAGCGGGACAGGGAGTCACCGGGAAGAGCGGGAAGGAAAGACTCGGGGGGGGTGTCGTGGAAGGTGGGGTCAAGGTTCACGGCAGGGGGTGGCCGGGAGGGGACAAGTCAAGGTTCACGGCGGGGGTCGCGGAGCAGCGCGGGGTCAACGCTGGCGGCGAAGGGTGGGGTCTGGAGGGGTCGCGGCGGAGGGCGGGGATCGCTGCGCGCTCGCCCCCGCCCCGAGGCCCCCAGAACCCCAAGCCCTGGGCGCGGGGGTCCGCGCGGAGCGCCGGACCTGTCGGGCTGGGCAGGGGTCTCAGCGGAGTAGGGGCGGGGGTAGCAACCAGAGCCTCACCTCGGACCCGGGTCCGGCCGGGCGGGGAGCCCGCGGCGCCTCAGTTTCTCCGAGCCTCGCAGCGGCCGCCGCTCACTTCCGGGTTTCGGGCGCCATCTTGGGGGCCCCGCGCACTTCCGGTCATGCCGCGGGGCGGGGCCTCCTGCTGTGAGGGGCGGGGCCTCGTGTCGGGGGCGGGGCCACTTTCCAAGCCAATACCTTGAGGTCCCTCCGCTATCCGGAAAGGGCTGGGACTGCCGCGGCTCTGGGTTCCAATCCCGCCCTGCGTGGTCCTCTTGAGACCCCTGGCAAGTGCTTTCACCTCCTCAAGCCTCACTTTCCTCTTCTATACCGTGCTGGTGAAATGGAACCTGCTTTGTGGTACGGCCTGCTCCTTTTTCCTCCCTCAGAACCCCCTCCGGGCCTCTGCAGATGCCGCGTTTCCCACTGGGGCACACTCACCCCACACGTTTAATCCGAAACTCCCTCACAAGGTAACCACGGCACTTTGGGAAGCTGAGGTGGATGGATCACTTGAGGTCGGGAGTTCGAGGCCAGCCTGGACAACATGGTGAAACCCTATCTCTACTAAAAATACAAAAATTAGCCGGGCGTGGTGGCGCACCTGTAGTCCTGGCAACTCAGGAGGCTGAGGCGGGAGAATCACTTGAACCCAGGAGGCGGATGTTTAATAAATAAAATGAAATAAAATAATCACCTCTGGGCCTGTCAGACATACTCTCTTACCAAAAGTTCTCTCTATTCATTAATCTCTCTCCCTAACCAAATACAGTTCTGGAGCCTGCAACAGGTGACTGGCACATGAGGGTTTGGGTAAGTCCCAGGGGCTACCCCCAAGAGAGCAGAATCCTTTCAGGCAGGGCCAGGATGGCCTGAGGGGCTCCTCCTAGGGCGGCTGTGGTGGGAAGCTGCCCCGAGCAGGGAACCAGAGCCCCAGGGTAGTTTTTCTGTGACTTGAGCCTGTTGGGCCCATCACGAGGTAGGCTGGACCAGTGAAGGGAGATCTAGTGCCAGAGGCACCACCGCCTCCACAGCCCGATTTCAGCCATGGCAATACTGATCCAGCTCCCTGGACCCAAGTGACCACAAGCCAGAGGCCCCTCCCCTCTTTCCAACCCCTGAAACTAGAGTTGATTTTTCCGTGAGTTTGTTTATTTATTCAGTGACTTCCAGTCGATGATGCTCTGTGATTGGTCATGAGCTGGGAAAAGCCACGGTCTCACAGAGGACTCAGCTCTCTGTCCCAACATCAGAAAGCCCCTGGCCTAGGGGAGAGAGAACCAGGACCAGATGCTCCCATATGCGGGATCTCAGGGAGGGTTGAAATCTCTGCCTAGGCTTCATAGAGGGCTTCATGGTGAAGAGGGTGTTGAAGCTGGGGTTTTGAAGTTCAAGTAGGAGTGTGCCAGGCACTCAAGATTAGGAAGAACAGTCGGGGCAACATAAAATCTATCCAAAGGCCTGGTAAGGCAGCTAATAAGTATGTTTAAAATCTCTTTGCACCTCTCTATGAAATTTAGACCAAGGGCTGGGCAGGGTGGCTCACGCCTGTAATCCCAACACTTTGGGAGGCCGAGGTGGGAGGATCACTTGAGGTCAGGAGTTTGAGACCAGCCTGGCCAACATGGAGAAACCCCCATCTCTACTAAAAATACAAAAAAGTTAGCCAGGCATGGTGGTGCACGCCTGTAGTCCCAGCTACTTGGGAGGCTGAGGCAGGAGAATCGCTTGAACCCGGGAGGCGGAGGATGTAGGCCGAGATTGAGCCAGTGGGTGCAAGACTCAAAAAAAAAAATAAAAAAAGAAATTCAGGCCAAGGACTCCTGTCATCAAACCCAAAAGCATAAGGGAGCAGATGAGGAAACTGAGGCCCAGCAGGGATAAGTGGTGATACCAGAGTGAGAGGCACTTTGGTATGCTTCGTTCTTGGAAATCTGGGTGCTCATCTCAACCTTGAGACTATTTTCACAGCCAATTGAACAGCAGTTAAATTGAGCAATGGGAACTCAAAATTTGGAAGAGTGAGGAAGCCAGTCTGGGGGCGGGCGGGTGACGGCCGCGCCTGCTCATTCCCTCCCACACCGGACCATCCACACAACTTTTCAGGACCAGTGAAAATAAAAACTCGGTGCCCCCGACACAAAATGTGTTTAATAGCTTCGGTTAGGCAACGGCAAAGTATCACGCTGAGCACCGGGACCTCCTGAGAGAGCGCAGGCGCTGGGCGAAGCCCTGAGTCACGCACCCGCAACTCCAGTCCTGCTCCCACCACGGCCCTCTGGGGTAGAGACTGGATTACCTGCATTTCATGAGGGAGGAAACTGAGGCACGAACTGCTCGGGAGCCACACCGAGTGAACCGGGAAGAGGCGTGGGCTCAATCTCTGCCACATCCACCTCGAGAAACCACGAGGTCTTGACGGGTAATTCTGCCTGAAGTGGGGGCAGTTTGCCCAGGCTGGGGTGGGTCCAGCCATCTCAGCGTGCAGGAATCTACCCAGCCGGGGGATGTCTAGGGAATTAGTCAGATGTGGGGATTTCCAGGGACTCACAGGAGGTGGCTCCGGAGAGCAGCAGGGACACAGTGCTGCGAATGCACTGTGTGATCCAAAGAAAGTGAATTCACCTCTCTGTGCCCGGTTTTCCCACCTGTAAAATGGGGAGGGTGAATATAATAGCAACTAGCTGCCCGGTTGTTCAGACAACTCAATGGACAGACAGTGCCTAAGAGTTTTTCACCACTGTGACTATTTCCAGATGAAGTTTTTTTTTTTTTGAGATGGAGTTTCACTCTTTGTGCCCAGGCTGGAGTGCAATGGTGCAATCTCAGCTCACTGCAATCTCCGCCTCCTGGGTTCAAGAGATTCTCTTGCCTCAGCCTTCTGAGTAGCTAGAATTACAGGCACCCACGACCATGCTCAGTTAATTTTGTATTTTTAGTAGGGACAGGTTTCACCATATTGGCCAGGCTGGTCTTGAACTCCTGACCTCAGGTGATCTGCCCGCCTCACACCTGACCACCACAACTGGCCTCTGAAATATATATTTTTTAAACAACCTCTGACTCCACCTGCTGGGCTCAAGTGATCCTCCCCTGTCAGCCTCCCAAGGAGCTGGGACTACAGGCATGCACCACCATGCCTGGCTAATTTTTTTACTTTTTTAGAGACAGGGATTCACCATTTTTTGCCAGATTGGTCTTGAACTCCCGAGCTCAAGCAGTCCTTCCACACCTGCTTCCCAAAGTGCTGGGATTACAGGCATGAGCCACTGTGCCTGGTCTATTTCTTTCTTTCTTTCTTCTTTTTTCTTTTTGAGGCAGAGTGTCGCTCTGTCACCAGGCGCCAGGCTGGAGTGCAGTGGTGCGATCTCAGCTCACTGCAACCTCCGCTCCCGGGTTCAAACAATTCTCCTGCCTTAGCCTCCCGAGTAGCTGGGACTACAGGCGCGCATCACTACGCCCAGCTAATTTTTGTGTTTTCGTAGAGACGAGGTTTTACCATGTTGGCCAGGATGGTCTCCATCTCTTGACCTCGTGATCCGCCTGCCTTGACCTCCCAAAGTGCTGGGACTACAGGCGTGAGCCACCGCGCCCAGCCCTCTTTCTTTCTTTATTTCTTTTTCTTTCTTTGTTGTTTTTCTTTTTTTGTAAAGATGGGGTCTCACCGTGTTGCCCAGGCTGGTCTCAAACTCTTGGCCTCAAGCGATCTGCCTGCCTCGGCCTCCCAAAGTGCTGGGATTACAGGCATGAGCCACTAAGCCCAGCCTGTCTTAATTATTTCAAACTGCAAAACTTCAGACAAACCTGAAGGTTGTTCATAAGGACCTTCTTGGGCTATGCCTCAGTTTCCCCATCTGGGAGGTGCCAGCCTGGATTCCCCTCCCAGCTTCAGTGTCTCTCCTGGGCGGCAAGAAGGACTCTGGGACTGTGGGCTGTGCCCATTCTCCAATCCAGGGGCCTGAGGCAGGTGCCCAGAGAGGGGGAACCTGGTGGCGTGGTGACTCCCACACAGAATCTCAGACCTGGGCAGGTGAGGCGGGCAGGTGGGTCTGGCCTAGCGCAGCCTGATGTGGGGGCAGGGATGGGATGGAGCCACTTCCTGTTTCTCCACACTCTGGAAAGTCCCTGTGTTCCCAGGCTGCAGGGGCACCTCCTCCCTGCCAGCCCTCCTGGGTCTGATCCTCACCACACCACTTCTCCTTTCTCCACCCACTTCCCCTGGACTGGCCTCGGCCCGCCCCTTCTCTCCGCCTCTGCCCTCTTTTCTCTCCTAGTCGGGCCCTTCCCAGTGTGCGGAGGGAAGACTGAGGTGGCAGCAGCCCGGCCTGCGGAACGCAGGAGGCGGCAGCTGTTGCCCCTCTGTCTCTCTCTGTCTCTGTCTCTCTGTCTCTGTGTATCTCTCTGTCTCTCTGTCTTCATCTCTCTGTCTCTGTCTCTCTTCGTCTCTCTGGGTGTCTGTTTCTGTTTCTTTCTATTCCTTTGTCTCTGTGTCCCTCTGTCTCTTTGTCTCTCTGTCTCTGTGTCCCTCTGTCTCTCTATCTCTTTGTCTGTCCTGGTCCCTTCTTCAGCCACCAGCCCCCTCCCGTGGCCACCCTCACGTGTCAGCACCATGCCTTCCCTGCGGCCAGGGCCACCTGCTCCAAGGTGTCCTCTGGCTGGTGCTGGCCGGAGAGTTCCCAGGCCCTGCGGCTCCCGGCTGGGCCAGGCCCAGGCCCAGAGCAAGATCCTGCCAGACCAGGCAGGGGCAGCCTCTGTGCCAGGACAACTTCAGGGAACAGCAAACCTGTCCAACGGGTTTCCTTCCCACCTCCGCACTGACGCTGGGACAGCTGGGTGGAAGGGGCCAAGTGGCACCACTGACCTAGCACCCCAGGCTGGGCACAGGCCACAGCAGCATAGTCTGGCTCAGGGCTGTGTCCTCCCAGCAGGGGAGGATGAATGGGGAGAACGTGAGCTGGGCAAGGTGGCTCACGCCTGTAATCCCAACACTTTGGGAGGCTGAGGTGAATGGACCACTTGAGGTCAGGAGTTCGAGACCAGCCTGGCCAACATAGTGAAACCTCATCTCTGGTAAAAATACAAAAAATTAACACGTGGTGGTGTGCACCTATAATCCCAGCTACCAGGGAGGCTGAGGCAGGAGAATCACTTGAAGCTGGGAGGCGGAGGTTGGAGTGAACAGAGATCGCGCCATTGCACTCCAGCCTGGGGGACAAGAGCGAAACTCCATCTCAAAAAAATAAAAAGGGCGCGGGTAAGGGGAGGGTGTGGGGAAAAAAATACAGGGAGAAGGCACTCCACATGCAAAAGCCCAGATGGGGCAAAGATTCAGGGGAGACTATGCAGGGCCTAGGGTATGTGAGGACAGATGGACTGGAAAAAGGGGATGGGACCCTAGAGGGCCTGGAAGCTAGGACAAGGCCTTTATACTGGGGGCACTAGGGAGCCATTGAAGGTTCTGGAGCAATGCAGTGGTATGCTCAGTGGGGCTAAAGGTGTACTGGATGGGGTGAGGCGCAGGGGCTGAATTTCAGATCACAAGGCTCATCTGGTAGCAAGACTAAGGATGGAGGAGGCCAAACTTCTGCCCCAAAGATGAAGAAAGGAGTCAAACATTGAACTTCTTTTTGTGAGACAGGGTTTTGCTCTGTTGCCCTCACTGGAGTGCAGTGGCATGATCAGGACTCACTGCAGCCTTGAACTCCTTGCCTGAAGCAATCCTCCCACCTCAGCCTCCAGAGTAGCTGGGATGATAGGCACACCGTGATGCCTGGCTAAATTTTACATTTTGTTGGCTGGGCGCGGTGGCTCACCCCTGTAATCCCAGCCCTTTGGGAGGCCAAAGTGGGTGGATCATCTGAGGTCAGGAGTTCGAGACCAGCCTGGCCAACATGGTGAAATCCTGTCTCTACTTAAAAAAAAAAAAAAAAAAGCCAGGCACATTGGCTCATGCCTGTCAACCCAGCACTTTGGGAGGCCGAGGTGGACGGATCACGAGGTCAAGAGATAGAGACCATCCTGGCCAACATGGTGAAACCCCGTCTCCACTAAAATACAAAAATTAGCTGGGCGTGGTGGTGCACGCCTGTAGTCCCAGCTACTCAGGAGGCTGAGGCAGGAGAATTGTTTGAACCCAGGAGGCGGAGGTTGCAGTGAGCCGAGATAGCACCACTGCACTCCAGCCTGGCACCTGGCGATAGAGCGAGACTCTGTCTCAAAAAAAAAAAAAAAAAGAAAGAAAAAGAACAAATACAAAATTAGCCAGGCGTGGAGTGCACCTGTAATCCCAGCTACTCGGGAGGCTGAGGCAGAGGTTGCAGTGAGCCAAGATCGAGCCACCACACTCCAGCCTAGGCA